>OMKZ01015330.1:12880-25699 GCA_900302535.1 Neoniphon sammara | reverse complement strand
TTTTTAAATACTATACACCTGAAACACACTTCAATGTGTTCCGGTTCCGGTGCGCCGTGAGATGGCAGCACTGACGAGAGCTCCGGGTCAACTCAGCGTTACATCTCATTCCACTTCTGTTTAAACTCTCCATTTTTATTTTTATTTAAATGTTCTTTTATTTATACATGACTAGTGCTCTTATTGCTGAGCTGACCTGTTTTCTCGTCAAACACATTTCATTGTATCGTTGACCCTGTGTTAACCTGCACATGACAAATAAACCAAACTGACTGACTGACAAACAAAAATGGAGATTTTTCCTCAGATGTTCACATCAGTACTCCAAGTACTACAATTCCTTCTGATTATAACAAAAGGATTGTGAAGTTGTGTCAAAGCTATGTGAATATTCCAAGTTAAGGTTAAATTTTCACAATAACACAACTTATACTTCCTTCATTTAAGTATAAACAACAGACATAATTTGTAGAAAATGATTTTCTGAAGTGTTTAAAAAGTTGGATAGCGAGCAGGAAGTTTCTCGACCCGGACTGACTGACCTGAATTTGCTTCTTGATGCTCACAGTGCCGTGACAATAGCGCCACGGGAAAAAAAGAGGCGGATTAAAAGGGGAAGATGAATAATACAAAAGAAGAGGAGAGATAATAGTCAATGTCTGTCACTTTACTCTCCGTCTCCATACGAGGACCTCGGTTTCGCTGACAGCGGTCTCACCTCTCGTGGACCCGTCCACGCTCGTCGCCAAGGGTTACAGTCACTGTTCGGTTCTTGCTGAGGTTGAAGTTGTTGCTATAGTAATGGTAGTCGGGGGTTACCCAGCCCACCCACACACTGGCAGGGTCCTGACCAGCAAAAATCCTCACTGAGTGGTAGTACTAAAATGACATGAGGAATAGTTAGCCAACACAAACAGAGAACAGAAAGTTAATGTGATGTATTCGTTGGAAAAAATGTTTAAACTTTATTTCATACTGTGGTGATGCTGCTGTAGTCCACTCGTCTACTTTCATCACTGTGCTTCACAGATCTCAGTAGATACCTTTCGAGAACACGGTTATAAATAATAATATCAGAGACTATATTCACCACCCGTTTACCATCAGGAGTATTTCTCATGTAAAACCCGTTCAATGGATATTGAGCTGGGGTCTGTGGCTGTCTATCCCACTTTTTATCTAGAATCACAAAAACAGTTCTGGTCTGCAGTGCTCACTGGCTGAGTCATATTCAAAGCTGTTAAAATATCAAAGCTGTTAAAATGCCTTATATGCTAACTGAGAAAAATCACCAAACATACAGGTGCTCTTAGAAACCACATTATCAACTGTTCAATTATATGATGCAATATGATACAAGCCAAAAAACTGAAAGACTTCTTGAACATTTCCTTATTATATGTTATAACAACTAGAAAAAAATAAATATTTAAGTCCCTGATGTTCTATGATTTCACAAATAGTGCTGTTGGGTACAATATGAAGCGTCAGCCTCAAGTGGCCTCTAACTTAAATGAATCATTTCGGAGCGATCAGAACCTGTGTTTGACTTTGAGGGACTCTTCCTCCTGCACTCCGTTCACGTCTGTGACAGGACTGGACTTGAAGAAGGAGTGGAACTCCACGGGCATGCTGAGGCGACAGAACACCATGTCAGCATTACTGTTCTGGGTGCCAAATGTCTTGTGGGTGACCTTCAGACACGGGGGGCTGTCGATGGTACCGTCAATCCTGGTTACCTGCAAAGCATGGAGAAGGTCTTTGCAATCATCGCCTGCGTTGCTGTGTGTTAACATCAAACACGTAAAGTAGTAAAATAATGTTATTTTATTTCTCATGGCTTTTAGCTCGTTTTAATCTATTTGTATTTTAATGTATCCTGTTTTTATTGTAAAGCACTTTGTAACTGTGTTTTGAAAGGTGCTATATAGATAAAGCCTATTCTTATTATTATTATAAATACAGCCAGACCAATCTATTGGTTGGCCAATATTGGCTCATCACTATCACTGTGTATATTGACTGATATGCAAAAAAAAGACTACATATTGCAGTAAAAAGCACTTTAGATCATTTAAAAACAGTGTTGTTAAATTCTCCAGTAGACTCCACTGTTTACAATATTTTGTATAGCAGTAAGTTGGCAGAGCAGCATATCACAGCAGATGATGGTGCGGATTGTGTTAAGAAGTTAAGAGGTTTATTGTTCAGCTGTGAAATATTAAACATCCAGCATGTCTTCAGTACAACTATTTGATTATAAAATGCGATTATCCCTTGCTACAATTGTATTTTTATGTATATCAAAAAAGTATCAGCTAATATTGATATCGACCCCAAAAATCCAGTATCGGTCAGACTCTAGCTGTAATATTCCATAATAGCTATTCAACTACAAACATGTCCCACAAAAAAAAGTCGTTTTTTTTTCTTACTGCTATGTGGTTGTGGTCCTTGGGCACATTGACAAACGTAGGGAGACGTTTGCTGAACCACATGGTGACCTCTCGGTTCATGTTGACCGCGAAGGGTTCAAAGCCTTCCTGAAGGCCACACATGGTGTAGTACTTAAAGGTGCTGGCATCTTTCCCCAGATTCATGCGACCCACCTGGGCCAGACCCATGCTGCACACTGGAATGAACCCTGAAGGACAGCAAGGGGGAGGAAAAGAAGGAGACGGAGGAGGAGAGAGAATAAAGGCTCTAAGAACACACACACAGCAGGGAGGGAAAGAAAATCAATCCAGCATTTGCTAAAAGGCAATTTACAAGTGTCACGTTAAATAAGGGTGATTTCATAACAGGGAGCCACTTATTTTTCACTTATTTCCTCAGCATGGCCATTCTAGGTTAACTCTCCCTGTTCTGCATGTGAAAGCTTTATTAAAAAACAACTTTAAGATGTGGAGGACAAACAACCTACAGCTCCTTCTACAGGGACCGTATCAGTCTCACTCCCTGACCTTTATTTACATACATGCATACACACACTGTTACTCACCATCCTCAGTCTCAAAGTCAGCAAAGCAGAGTTCAGAGCCCTTGCTGGTGATGAGGATCTCTCCATTAAGGGTGAATATCATGGACTTGTCCTCCATGTTGATCATGCAGCCCACCACATCCCCGGCGTGCCAGCTCCGGCCGAATAAACGGCTTCCCATGTTCAGACGATGGCCCTGTGTGCGGTGCACATGCATGAACGCACATACTGTATGAAGCCCAGACACTAGACATAGGGTAGCATGCACACTCCAAAAAATGTTAATTTAGTTGCATTCAGTCTTAAAAATCTTATTCTCAACAAGTGAAAAAAAATCACCTATGGGGTGAGATAATTACACATTTCTAAAGTTTGACTTGCTTAAGGAAGTCCACTGAAACACATTGAAGTGTCTTGAAACAAGGCAGAGAGCAGATCACTCCACTTGCATCAAGAATATCACATTTCTTTGAAGAAAATCAAAAGCCAGCGAGCAAAAGCAACGGCAATGACCATTTACTAGAACAAATACTAACTTCATTGAAGGAGTAGTTCACTCAAAAATCCGACAAATATTTTCCCAGTCCCCCAATTTATCCATCCAGGTAACTTCTGTGATTTGTTGAGGCTTCCAGTGACATAAATGACACGGACACCTGGTATAATCCATAAAAATATCTATCTATCTATCTATCTATCTATCTATCTATCTATCTATCTATCTATCTATCTATATATCTGCCCACAACGAGTACAAATTAGAGGCGGATGGATACAGTTTATTCTTTGGCAGGAAATAGTTTCCAACGAAACTCCTAGCCCCTGAGGACTATGGATTATTTATGGTCTGAGGTTTTTTTTTTTTTTTATGTATTTTGTGTGAACTGTTCCTTTAAAAGGCATATTGTCAGATATTTTTTTGCTTCAATAAATAGGTTAAGTGAGAACTTACCCTGTATCCATCAAAGACAAAAGCCAGCTCGTCTGTGCCGAGCTCCACGTCTGGTTTACAGCCAGGTCGGGCCCAGCCCACTCTCATGTCTCCTCCAGTCACTGCCTCAAATTCAAAGTACCATTTTCCAGTCTTCACCGCATACGTTCTCTCTACTCTGAAGAAGCGGATTTTATCGATGCTCAGTCGCTCCACCACTTGTCCTACTGGGTGGAGGGGACAGCGTTAAGAAGAGGCAATTAGGAGATTTAAATAGGCACTTTGGGTGTGTCTGATTTTGCTTGCTTGGTATGCAGTATTTTTTTTATTTCCATTCCACAAAGATTTAAAGACTGCACATTTCACAACACTAAGATGTAAACAAAAAATTGAGATATAGATATATAAATGACGAAATAAATATTTCAGCCCAGTACTCTCCAATCAAAACTACACAGGCTTTTCATCATGTATAATTTGAAAGTTTATGAATTTTGATGGGTAAACACACCGCCTTCCTGGTCTGGGGGTTCGATGTTATATCCATAGCCAATCAGAGTGCGGATAGCCTCCCGCAGGCTGTCCCTGTTGGATTTCTTGGTGCGTTCATCCAGCAGAGCATAGGGAACCAGGCGAGGGTTACGCTTACTCTTCAGATCCTACAGAGGCAGACAGTCACAACTTGACATACACAAGTATGCACACACCACACATACATTTACAATAACGCCAATCCCCACTATCTATAGTTCATCATCTTTCCAAGTAGCTCCACGGAGCCAGCTCAATCCTGTTGCCATGGTGACTGTTACGATTGTGCTGTCAATCCCAGTCACTGAGTATCTAATTGGCCCCTTGTTGCCAATACCACTACTTAGTAGTTTGTGTGTCTTTTCTGAGTCAATTTTCGTTCGAGGAAAAATAATAAAAGAAACAATAGGGCTTGTTGCCCTTTATGAAAGCAAACCTACATCTGTGTGGAAAAACAGCGACATATAGCTCAGAAATGTCAGAGCATATAAGCCTTCAGTCTGACACTTAAGTGCACTGGTTAGGCATTGTACTGTATGGGAAGTGCATTTATGAAACATGAGAGAGAAACATGTGCACAGAAACAAAAAGCAGCAAAGACAGGAAAGAAGAAAAGACAATGGCTCGCTGCTTTATCTTTACAAAGTAAACAAAGAGGATTTTTCCTTAATAGCTGCTATTGTCTTCAAAACAAAAGCTTTGAAGAGTGTCTTGGGTGCTTTTTCTTTATTTTTTTCTTTTTTTTTTTTTTAATGATTATTTTTTGGGCATTTCTGGTTTATTTGACAATGACAGTGGAGATAGACAGGAAAGATGGGGGAGAGAGATGGGATGACGTGTAGGACAGGGCACGTGCCAGAAACGAATAATAATAATACATGGTACGTGCTCTTCACAGTGAGCCACCTGAGCACCCCATCTTGGGTGCTTTTTGAATGTGTTGATTTTTCACCATAGTTACAGCATCTTTTGGTCACAATATACTGTAGATGAATACATGTGATTATTGCAGTGTACCTGCTGAATGCCATAGGTCCATCCTTGTTTGATTCGGTCCTTGGCCCACACGTTATGGGCATTCTCCGCCAGCTTGTCTACCAACAGCTCCTGACTTGGAGTCAGTTTTATATCGGACAGGTCCAGAGGGGAGGGCTTATAACCATTGGACATCATGTAACTACAAAAAATGGATACCAATAAAGCTTCATCAGTGTGGAAGAATTTGTGTATAACTATGTTTATGCAGAAATTATGATGCAATTTTTCCTCATCAGGGATGTAGTGGGGGTAAATCCATCTAGACTCAGGTTACTCCTAGACTCCTTTTTAGCCTGACATAAATTTTTATATTGTCAATTAATAGTACATATCATGCTAACTAATTTCAAATTGGTGTAAGTTATATGAAGATAAAATCCTTTAATGGAAAAAAAGAAATTAATGTTTCTCTGGAAATATAACAGACTAATAGATTATAAATATAATAAAAGATAATAGAAAATAATAGATTTTTGCTCATACTGATGGTTGTTTGCCTTATGAATATTTTATTTGGTACTACATCACAGCTCTTAGATAATGTATTACATATTTTACTTACAGTATTCACTGTGAAATATGAATCTCTTCCATTTCTTTTATAGTTAGCACAATCACATACCATAACTTTAGACAGCTTTCTGAGAAACCCTCTGGACTGGTTCCATCAGAGTTAAAAGTGTAGTGTGACATATTGTGTAAGTACAAAAGTACACACTTACTTCTTAGGGAGTTTTATCTTTTTCAGGTTGTCCTCTGCATTGGGATTGACCTGGACTACATGACAGCCTAATGCTAGCAGCGTCCTGTAGTGAAAAATAACACATCTCTTTGAGAATACACTTACTGAATTTATGTCAGCTGCAATCTGACAACATCAATCCTTTGGGATCATACAAATATAATTTATAGACAATGCTATACAGTGCTTGTCAATGGATTGTTTAATCCACGCCTTGACATTACCTCTGATTTATTACCAGATGGATTAGGAGTGTTCGAGAGGGAGCAATCCTGGGTTAAATTGTGCATACAGTATCATGAGCTGTTAGGAGAACAAGGCCACAGAATTCCCAGAAGAATACACTGGGTGTGAAGTGCTTTTGTCTCTTTTGGGGGACTGGAAACCCCAATAGGAAGAGACTGCTAAACTTGGGGAGGTCCCATGACAACTTAAAAAACAGAAATTTTCAAGTGAATGCAGCATATGGTTTAAATCTTCTGTTTCACCGAATGCAGCATAAATGATGAACAAGCACACACTCTTTTTCTGCACAGTAAGTACTTTTATCTTAAAAATGTCCACTTTGTACTGGTCCCTTCAGTGATTTGCATTTTTTTTTTACTTAGCAGTTATAACAGTAGCCACCCTAGGCTAACATTAAATGTAAATTATGTCTCTGTATAATTTGTAAAACACTATTGCTGGAATATTCGCCAGAAAACATATTTGTCTTCGACAGCGGATGAAAAGAAAGGGAAGGGGAGGGTAAGCTACATGCTAACTAGCTAGTGGCTACTGGCCACCCAGCCCATGTTTGTCCCATCTGGCTCAGCTAGTTCCAAGTTAAAATAAACAATAACCTACCATTATTGTTGCAGCTGTAGCCTTAGATATTCTTCGTAAAGTGATTTTTTTTTCAGCCAAACGTAATGTAAACGCTGGGTTAGACCCAGGTTTTCACAAAAACAGTGAGATGTTTCATCCTATGGGAAGTGCCTGTCACAGACAGGTAGGTTTTGACCATGGACATGGCTCCGCCCCCTTTATCATCCATGTTAGGCCTGCTCATGAATGTCAGTCTCAAGCATATTCTTCCTCATGAGTTGCAAGAATTCCCAATGTGTCCCTAACAAGAAGTGTTGGGGGAAATTCTCTGCAAAACAGAGTGGATCTCTTCATTGACACAGAGCCAACATATACGGTGGCACCCGCCCTGTGTGACAAGATGGCAAAGTAGGCAAAGCTTTAATGATATGAAGTGTTGATTTTCCTTATAATGATCTGCCAGAATGGCACTACCAATATAAGGCATTCAGACCCAACAACTGGTGGCCCATTCTGAACATGACCATATTTCCCTATTTGAACAGAGCTAGGCACTGTCTGAATGTCTCTATTCTTCTCTCTGTAAGAGTGACATGGTAAGAGAAAGAGTTTACTTGAGGCCCAAATAGTCTATAACCTGAGTGGGTTCCAAATGGCTCTTGGGATAATTTATGCTGAAGCTCACACTCGATAAGTGGGCTAACAGTACACTCGTATCCCTGATGGCCTGTTCCATCAAATGGGCACAAACGAGGTAGTAGTCTATGTATGAAAATGTTCTTATTCCCTGCTTCTCAAAAGAGAGGGCTGATTCCACACACCAACTGAATAGACGGGGACCTAAAGACAGGCTGAAGGGTACTGTCACTTATTCATATGCTGTGCCTTGAAAAGCAAACGTGAGAATTTTCCTGTGAAAAGCATAAATGCGTACGTGAAAGCACGCTTCCTGTACATCGATCATCATGAGCCAGTTGTCTGAACAAAGAACACTTTGGGGGTGAGCATCCTGAAAGTGTATTTCCTGAGATGCATATTTAATCTCCACAGATCTACAGTAGGGTGAACTGATGAGGAAGTACTATGAGTAAAAGCCTGTCTGGATTTCCTCCCTTGGGACTTCTCTTGCTTTCATGTTTAACAAAAGTGAGATTGCCTGCTCTAAAACCTGAGATGAATCTCCACAGGTCACTGAGGCCAGCACACTGTTGAACCTTGGTAGTTTTATGGCAAATTGAAATCTGTAGCCCTTCAACATAGTTGACAGGACCGAGGGATGAACTGCCCATGAAACAAAGGGAATTCAGCTTCCATCATATCGCCCCAGCTTGGGGTGGACTGATGCTTGCCTTGGAAGGTACAGCAGACAAGCATGGATCCTCCTTGCTGGCTGCAGCAAGTTTAATTCTTCTCTTCAGCATCTCAGTGTGGTGCAGTGATCACAGGAATCGGTGTCAGTGTCAACATTTATGCCAGCTTCATTTCCAGACTCACGATGCCTTACGGATGGGGATCCATCCAAGCACTGTGATTGGTGATAAAATGTGTTGGCCTGTTGTCCATTTGCTAAAAAAGACTTGATGTAAGCCCTCATGCAACCATAACCCTATCCTGGGCATATATTGCCCAGAACTCTAGTGGGATTCATAATTGTGCCTTCAAGCTATATAGGGCATAGGTGGAACCCTTTAGCATGGTTCTGAGACATAGCCAAAGCGAAATGGTCCACAGACATAGAGAAGCGAGCAATGAACAACCTTGACGGCAGCAGTACGGTCGGTGAGCTAGCTAGGAGGCTAGCAAGCAATTTAGCAGGAGACAGCTAATCTAGTCGTGCTCAGAGAGCATTAAGTGGCTTTCATGGGGAAGAAGGAAATAATGATGTTCCTGAGCAGGCCTGATGTGGATGATAAAGGGGATTGCAGCCCTGTCTATGGTTCACTGGGAAGTACCTTAGGTGTGTCAACCACACCCAAGGCACTTCCCCGTGGGTGAAACATCAAACAAAATGAAAAAGAATCTAACGTAAATTGTGTATGTAAACAGCGTTGTGGTTTTTATACTCCTGCATTGATGTGCCTGTTGCTGAATTCTTGTACACAGATATCCCCATACATACAGCAATGTTTCTATATGTGTCGATATCCCCCTATGATCAACCAATCAGAGTGTGACCCTGCGTAGACTTGACGCCAAGTTGAGATTCTTGGGCAGGTAGGCGACACCTACGCAGAGACCATTTTCAAACTCAAATACACATCAAATAGTGTCAGTTTACGTGCAGAGATGCTATATTTATAGTATGAAACCATAACCCTCCCATCTCTGAGTCCCACTCCCAGAAATGGGAGTGGCACTCAACTGAGGTTGTCTCTCTTTCTCTATCTGTCTAACTCTGTATTTCTCTGAACTTGTTTCTACTTATCTGTCTGTCTGCTTTTCTCTGACTTCTGTCCACTTTCTCTTTCATCTTTTCTTGGGGGAAAAAAATAAATATGAGTGGAGAAAATCCACCCTTTAACACTCAACATACTTTGTGGTTTCTGTTGACATCTGTAGGTTGTAGTTCTTTTCAGTTTCGGGCAGCTTGGAGAAATCGACCAGGCATGGATGCTGCCGCTTATTATCATCCCTTATCTAGGAGAAAAAGAACATTCAACAGAAATACCATTTCAGAATATCAAATTTCCTCTACCGCCTCCAAAATTGTCTCAAAGTAAATCTATAGTACGTGTACATTATATGGAAACGTGTACACAGCCTTATAACACACAGTTAAGGTTATTGTGAACCAACGAGGGGAAAGGGATGTGGTATAAAATACAGGGTGCTACTGGTTGCAGTGATAAGACAGTCTACTCTAGTGAACATGTTATGAAAGCAGAAGAGGAACGAGGGAGCATGTTTTCTTGGGGAAGATAGAGAGGTGTACGACTGGAATACCAAGTGAGAGGTGTAATTCCTCTCTTCACGACTGTGCTTTATACCAAATAATCCCTTTGGCCGTGCTCCTCTGAGGAGGTAACATGGCAGTGGTGTGTGTTTACCAAGAAAACATGCAGGGCTGTGTACAGATATGCAGCTGTTTGTGTGGGCCCAATGAACACCAGCCAGCTCTTTTGTGAATAGTACAAGGACTCTGGGGGAATTCTCTTCACTGGCAATTCTTCCTATAGAATTATATTTATGGCATAAGCAGCAACAGAAAGCAGTGTTTCTGTGCAACCAAAGCTAAACAACAGGAGATACTGTGCTAATTTTATTCTTTGTTTGCCAGTTATGTATTCCCTCTGCTTTGCTTCATCTTCTGCAAATGCCACTGTAATTAATGCACACAGGCTGAATGACATGAGCCGGCCACAGAATCAGCTGCAGTGGAATACCACAGCCACTCCTGCAGCTAATAATACGTGCACTTTGGCTACCTGTCTACCAGTTTTGACACACAGTTAGTGCCACTGCCCCCCTTAGCTAACAAGGTCTCAAGACCTTAGCTAACAAGACTTTCAAGAGTATGTTTTTATAGACAAGTGAGTCACATCCTGGCTTCAGTGACATCTTCAATGACTCTGTTCAGGTAAAGGATGTGGGCCTGTATAAAAGCAGGAGAGGGACTGAGAGAGAGAACTTCCTATTTATATTTATTTGTATTATAGACATAAGAGCTGCGTTGCATATTTTTACTTGTATTGTTACTTGTATGCTCATTTAAGGGCGAGCAGGTCACTTTGGCTTTATCCTTTGGCCAATATCCAACAAACCAAGAGAGACATCAGTGAGTCTTTTGTGGGAAAAAGCCCCTAGAAACCTGTATTCAGTGTGTTAAAAAAAATCAGTTGAACACGCCGTTTACTTTTTGTTCAAAAGGGAGAAAAGAAATAAATAATACTAAAGCGGCATTCAGGTCCTCCTCTTGGTTTATTGCTGTGCCGAAATTGCCAAAACACCCTGTGCTGCCCTTGGGTGGAACAATACATTGTAATTCATGACTGATACTAAAACACAGACACAATGAATCTGCCTACAAACAAACTAGAATGAAGCGTCTAAATGAATGTAATGAAAAGCACAGAACATGGAAAATGGGAGTATCTTTTTTCCACTTACCCTCTTTTTGGTTTGAACCGCAAATTATAAAAGAGAAAGCAAGATGATGTACAGGCTTTTCCGATGGTTAAATTTTGCTCCTAAATCTAATGATTAATGTATTTCAAGGTGATCACTTTTTAAAAACTCAAATTCCTCAACAAAATGTGCAATTGTGAGGTTTATTTCTTCACAAACATGGAAAATGTATGGATTATGTTTGTTTTTTTTAATCTTTTGTTCCAGAGTGATGATTCATGTGATTAGTGCATTATATGCTTTCCATGTGTGAAGAAAACAAAAGATTTCTATGTTCCTCACCTTGCCATAAGACCACCCCAGCTCAATCTTATTCATGCCCCACAGTTCATGGATGTTCTCTGCCAGCTTGTCCCGGACCTTCTCCAAATGGGGTGGCATGATGATCTGAGAAAACAGGTAAAGAGGAAAACCCTGAGTGCCGCTTGAACAACACTTATAGGACAATTTAATCAAGATATAAAGTGTTATAAGGTAGGAAGTTAAAAATATGGTGGAATCAGAGGGTGATATAACAGTCTGTATTTTCTCAAATTCTAACACTGTGTTATTGTGTAGCCTGCTTACAATACCTCTACATTGGGAAATACACAAGCTAATCTGTATAATTCCTGTAATAAAGGAATTATAAAAGTCATATGCCATCTAATTTGGTTATGGTTATAAGTTGCCGTCCTGTCAGTCTACCTGGCTGGTTTCGACTGGTGTGGGGATGAAAGAGGCCTGCGACATGAACTGGGTGGTGCCCAGAAGATCTCGGACTCCATCCACATCCCTCTTGTACTCCTTCACCGGTTCCACTCTCATCTTCTCTTTAGGCAGCAGGGCCTCATAGCACGGAGCATAGCCCGACGGAGGCAAGAACTTAAAGTCGCCATGTCGACCACCCAACAGGAAACGGGCCCTACGGAGATGAAACATTTGTCCACGATATAAATAGCAGCTTAGGATATGCTTTTACACATGGAAAATACATGAAGTCCTTTAAAAATATTGCTATTGACTTGGGAAAACACTGTCATATAAAAGGGTACATAAATACAGAGTAGACAGTATAAATAATTAAGATGGCCAGATATATATTAATGTGAGGGGGAACCAAATGGGCAACAAAACCACTAAGACACAGCTAAGTGTGAACTCAGCTACACATAAGGCCATTTCCCACTCTTAACCCAGTCCCACCAGCTCTGCCCTGTACTCTGTGTGAATGACAAATGTGGCTCTGTAAATGATAAAGCAGCGTTTCAGGCCACCCCTACAAAGAGGCTCTCCTGAGGCGTGACCAAAATAGCTACTCAGCTAGTAGTGATGACGCAACTCAGTCCATTCTGAGTGTCACCGTCAATAATTGAGGAGTGAAGATGAGTGTCTGTCATTTTCTTGGCCCGTTTACCTCCACAGAAGTAGCTTTCACCCTGTTCACTGGGTCAGGTTCATTTACAAGGACTGAGGTGCCACCAGACATAAGCCACACAAAACTGGCACTATAAAAGGACAATGTAATAGTTTTTTTTTTTTTTTTAATTTTCAAGCTTATTTATGTTCTAAACATCACTTGTGTGACAGACACAGCATTTTTACATTATCAAACTTTAGCCAAATACGCAAGCTTTGGGTGAGCCTGTGGAATCTTTATTAAACATTTATAGATCACTGCACAAT
>OMKZ01015329.1:0-11638 GCA_900302535.1 Neoniphon sammara | reverse complement strand
GTCTATATATCTATTTTTTTTTTTTTTTTTTATTTATTTATTTTTTTTAAAGCATTGATACTTACACAGAAACCAGTTAGCATCCCCCCCAAATAGAACTTTAAACTCAGGTACAGGGCAGAAATGGAAGTCACCAGTGAACAAATGAAACAGAGTAACTCTGCACTGAATTCAGCTAAAGTATCATAGCCCATCTAGTGTTTATAGTGGGGTTACCACTGTTGAGAGTAATTTTGTACCATTCTGCCCTGTCAGACATATTCCTACTACATCCGTAATGGCATTGACACTGAGCATGTGGCCCCGATGGAGGATTCATGGCTGGAGAATGTTCTGAAACTGGTTCCCTGCCACCTGAAGAGTCGGGCTGCAACGATAGAGCAGCTCTCTGATGTGATGAGGGAGGACTACTTGCTGAGCATGAAAAAGTCTGTCGGTGTGTATTTAATCATTTTGGCTTACAAACACGGGCCTGTATCACATGTAGGCTCATGATTTACATCAGTGGTTCTCAACTCACTTACTTCAGGGTCCACATTTGTCCTTAGGCATTAAGTCACAGTCCGTACATCATCTAACTTAAGAGCCATTCAATTTTATTAAAAAAAAAAAAAACAAAAACATTTCCTATATCAAATACCACAGTAAGGATGGGGAATTACATTTTCGTTATCCCTGCTAAAGTGACGGGTGACCGCAAAAAATTCACCTGCCATCCTTAGTTTTTTTAGTAGATGTGACTGGTGCCAAATTTAAAAATATTCATCCTGACTGCAAATACAGAATATCATATGTAGGATATTTTCCATGTTGCCCAAACCAGGACTTGGTAATTAGTAACTAATAAGGAGAAAGTAATGAAGTGACACTTTTTTTTCAGTGGATTTTGTGTTAAGAGATCCAAGGAAAAGCGATGAGGACAAGATGAAAGATCTGCCTCCTCACAGAGCTGAGTAAGTCAATGGGACATGAGGGAAGATGTTTAAGTACACTGTTAATATGTTCATACAACACATACTGTGAACTATGACTCTGACCATACAATAGTTAGATCCATGCAATGTTTTGTAACAAATTTAGGCTCAGTAATCCAGTTTTTTATATTGAATCATTAATGTAATTTAAGGAAAACCTGACTTGATCAACGCTGACAGACAGGGAGCCTTTATAATTATGGGCCATTATCTTTGCATTTTGCCACTTACTGTCAGAATGAAGGTTGTCCCAAAACCATGGAACAAGTCCTTTGTCCATGCCCAGAGGAGGATGAGAGACAACCTTCATGCTATCAACCCTACAATGCTGCAGGTTCTGGACCTCTGGCAGGTCTCTTTCAAGTACGTATAGCATAATATATTACTCTTGATAAAAGTCATGTAACTGCAACTTTGGTGTGTTTATTTTTCCTCCTTTCACTTGGACATTTATGTGGGCTAATGAAGGCTTAAAAAAACATTGTACTATCAAAAATACATGGGTTTCAATGGAGAAAAAAATCACAAAGCCTTACTTTTTGGAGATACATGGATTTCATTTGGCAGCAGCGACATGCTATGTTTAATAGGTCTCATCAGTAGTATGATACTGTATGGCATACAGTATGGCATACATGGTACTGTGACATGACAAGTGACAAGCAAAACACCTGAAAATTAGACATCTTGAATTGCACTGCGTTGCATTGCATCATCCCATGTGGCACCCTCCCTCAAACACAATCACTGTAGATCCAGGTCTGCATATCATCTAACTCTTCTGGATGGTCTCCCTACAGGAAGCTGCGTCTGATAGATGTGGAGGAGTTCCACACCCGAGAGAAGTCCATGGAACTCTCTGTCTTCCAGAAAATTGCCATCAGACATATTGATCGTGCCAGATGCATTCTCCTTCAAGAGTAAGTCCAGGATATTAG
The DNA here is from genome assembly GCA_900302535.1 of Neoniphon sammara. NCBI lineage: Eukaryota > Metazoa > Chordata > Actinopteri > Holocentriformes > Holocentridae > Neoniphon > Neoniphon sammara. Next base: position 9,726 of record OMKZ01015329.1, on the reverse strand, counting down.
TTAACCAAACAAAATATACCCATTACAGCTGTAATGGAAGTGCTCAAAACAAATAGCACTCAGAATGGCCATAATTACCAATAACAGTAAATATACATGAAATTGTCTTGTGTGCAGACACATTGACAACATATTAAAACAATTACATTTGCATAGTTCATTTTCCCCACAGGATCACTAGAATTTCATGTTATTTCATCTCATTGTGGGTGTTTGTATTTTGATAGAATCCATATGAACAACTTCTCCTGGCTGTAATCTTAACTGTGATATGAGCTCATATACAGAATACTGTCTGCTTGTGAACGCCCTCAATGCGCCCAAAGCAACAAAGCTACAATGGCACAAAGCAATGCCCTCTAATGTGTCTGTGCCCCAGATGGTTTCCTGAGGTGCAGAACATTTACTACCAGGGAAAGAAGCGCAGGCTGGTGCCCAGCAACAGTAACATGGCCAAGTTACAGTCCTTCTTCAACTGTGCGGCTGCCCTGATGATGTCCCAGCTACAGACACTGGCACTAGACTCCATGAGAGACTACACAAATCTCATCTCCCAAGACCCTGTAAGCAAAAGCTTGACACCTGACCAACAAATATTAAACAAGTATTTTACTCTGTCTGTGTACCAGCCTACCTCTGCCACCTTGGAATATAGAATAATGAAAAAACAGGATGGGACAGAATAAAAGACATTCAAGCAAGCTTGAGTGAGCTGACACCTTTCCACTGCTTCGCTATAAAACCTTTTACCTCATTCACCTCAGAGACTCAGCGAACTGCCTAGTCAGAATTTAGCCCAGGCTAAAATATTTATTTTTTATTTTTTTCACCCCACTACCCTAGCTGTCAGTCCGAAGCTATGAACACCCAGGCTTTGTGCTGCATCTGATCCTGGAGGACAGGGAGATCAAGTTTGAGCCTAACTTCAAGGTCTTTGAGACGACCCTCCTTAATGTCTACAACTTCATGCTCAGGTCTATCAATGTGGTACCTCGTGTGGAAACCAAACTCTATTCTGAATGGGTAAGAACAAAAATCACTTTGTTGTCACTGCCTATACTGCTTGGATTTCAAGTATCAATGCTAAACTGAGCACAGATGCATTACTTTTATAGATCAATGTAGTGTCAGGCCACCATTACTTTGAAGCCATATGAGAGCAAACATTGAAATATAGTAATTTTCTCTGTTAAACAAATCTTAAGCGAATTCATCAGTTTGAGAAGGCAGAAAATCAGGTTGCTCTGGTTTTATTTTTGACACGTAGGTCTCTGTAACATATTTTATTATTCAGTAAGTTTTCTGACACTAAAACCCCATTAGCAAGATATTGTCCCAATATTGCTATTTGTTAGACACATTCTGTACCCTCAAAATTTTAGCTACGCCTGGTAAGCTTGTCTACCTGTCTTTTTGTTGGGAGGTCCTATGCTTAACGTAAAAATCATACTGGTGCATCATGAAAACCATCAGCCACGTTTGCCAGTGACCACAAAATTTCCCTGCTCCCTATTTTATGCCTTCCCAGCTGGGCACCCAGTGTGGGGTCACCCTGAAGCCCATCATCCTGCCTGAGATCCTCCAAGCCCAGCAGGAGGAGGTGCGTAGGGTAATCTGGGCTGAGAGTGTCAGGCCCACGGAGCAAGTGCGCCTGTATGATAAGTATGCCATGCTGGTGTCCAGGCAGGCAGAGGAGGACGTAGAGCAGTTCCTCCGTGAGCAGCATTCCTTCCAGGAGATCATGGTGGAGGTGATGCGCTACCAGCAGCTGGCTGACCAGATCCAGTATACCACATGCAAGGTACTTGAACAGCATGGTGGAATTTACTGACAAACTAAAATCTGATGCTGCCTTGGCCCAAAACATACTGTACATTACATTTTAGGCCTTTAGCTGATGCTGATATCATTTAGCTGATGCTGATATCCAGAGATTAGGTATCCAGAATACAACAGTAGAATGAGCTCATATTTATAGACATCAGTATTCCTATGTGTGTAGAATATTTATGTTTAATAAATACTTCCATGCAAAGAAATGTATGTAAATGTATAGATCAGGAAATTCTTTGCAGGATTTAAACATCTTGACGAGAATTCATTCACTTCCTTACGTACCAAAACTGCCTCAATTGTGGGAGCATTGTTTGCTAAATTAAAGTGAAGTTAATGCCAAAGTGAAGTGGGGGGCTCCCAGTCAGTGGCATCCTGGTAGCTAAAGCTTTTCACTCTCTTTATTTAAATTTTTCCTGGCACTCCTCACTCAGCATAAATCACAATGGCCATAAAAAATAATCTTAAAAATAATCTAAAGACACAAGTCTTATCTCGATGTTTACTCACTGGACTGTGTTTATTTGAAAGTCTGCTTCATACATACATACATACATACATACATAGATATACGGGCTGATGATGTTAATGGTGTAACTGAACAATATTTTGGGTTTCAGGTGGTGCGTCTTGGAATGTTTGAGGTTCACTCCCATGGACTGATCCAGTCTCTTGTAAAGCGTGCTGAGGGCCTACAACAAAAGCTGGTCACACGGATGCTGCAGGACCATCAGGAAATCAACAAGAAGTGAGTTGGTTCACAATTGCCATATTTTTATAGGCAAAATATAGCAGGAACATATCCCCCAGGCCCACCCAATAAGCCCTTCCACATCTGTGAAACCTCATCACAAAATGCTGTTGAAGCCGAGTTATGTTCTAAAGAAATGGCTAAATGTGATAACCAGAATTTTCTGTTTCGCATATACCCCTCAGGTGTGCATGGAGGAGCTTCTTCATTTTCTACCAATATCAAACTGATCTCAGACCTTTGTTGGCCTCACTTTATAACCTCAAAATAAGCATTCTGCAGGCCAGGGGGAATAGAATATAGTACTCCTCTTTTGTTTTAAATCAAGCAGTATCTGCAGTATTGACCTAGATCCCAGCGCTGTTTCTTAGCTCCCTACTGTGCAATAATAATAATTTGAGTCCAAGTCCTGCTCAAGCCTTCACACCCTTTGCCCATGACACTAAACTCTAATATTCTCCCACTCAAAGGCTCTGTGATGAATTTGAGAGGACTGCTGAGAGGGCGCTGAGCACACCACCTGACACTCAGAAACTCATGGAGCTCAAGGTAACTAACTCCCTTCTCGTCATGCCAGCTGGTTTGGTGCGACGCACTGTGTATAACTAATTGCCTCTCAAAACTCAGACCGCTTTGTTGTAAACACAGTTTAAGATGAGACAGAGGAATTATTATGATTTAATGCTGACACAGTTGGTGTCAATATCAGTACCCTGTGTCTGGGTGTTGGGCTGTATGATTGAGTCCCTCAGTTCAAGTTTTCAGCCAAGATTTGCAATTTTTCACTGTAAACAACATATGCAATGACTGGCTCAAATTTAATGCGTAATGTCTAGTGGTGTAATACCATCACACTTAAACAAACATAAGTCAATTAGTTATGTAATGTAATAATACATTAATATATAATATAAAATAGGAAATCCTTCTGAATCTGTTTTAACTTGCCTGGCTAAGCAGAAACATTGGATTTATGGATTCTGAATGGTTCAGATTGTATCAAGTCACACAATCAGTCCCAGAAAAGTAGATTGTATTTAGCTTTGAGCAATCCACCACCCATATGGCATCTAAGGCTAAACCAAAACCCTAAAATAAATTTGCAGCAATTAATGGCTCCTGATCAAACATTCTTAATCTTTGTAAACACCTACATTGTTGATTGTACATTGTATTATACAAGCTAAAGGACAATTCCAGTGAATGAATATAGAAGAAACACACCTATCTTCCCTCTTGTTGTCCACCCTCATCCAGGCCTATGTAAACAAGGTCGAGACCACTGAGATGCCTCTGCTGGAGCAGAGATTGGCTGACTCAAACAGACGTTTGTGTTTCCTCATCGAATATGTCACCCTTACACAAACGGACATGGAGCTCAACAAGCAGACCTTCCAGTGGTATGGACGTATGCCCTCCATCTTTGAGGAACATCAACAGATCATCAAGGACAAGACTGAGCAGTACCAGAATGGCCTCAAGGTTAGTTCATTAGTTGGTTGGTTGGTATCAAACAGCAAATCAACTAAATAGCTATGCCAGTGAAATGAATGGAGCGGCATGGCTCAGGAGGTAGAGCGGTCGTCTAGTAACCAGTAGGTTCCTGGTTCGATCCCCGGCTCCTCCAGAGAGCGTGTCGAAGTGTCCTTGAGCAAGACACTGAACCCCTAACTGCTCCTGATGGGCTGGTTGGCGCCCTGCATGGCAGCCTCTGCCATTAGTGTGTGAATGGGTGAATATGAGGCATACATTGTAAAGCGCTTTGAGTGGTCGGTAGATATAAAGGCAGTCCATTTACCATTTTTACCATTTAGATACTAACATGGTTTGCTAGAAAACAATATGTGCATTTCTGTGTGTGTGTGTGTGTGTGTGTGTTTTCATTTCAGCTGCGCTGCACACGCTTTGTGGAGGAGCTGGAGAGCTACAGCATGCAGGTGGAGGAGTTTACCACCTTTGGAGACCTGACAGATGTCAACAAATACTTGAAGAAAGCCCAGGCCCTTAATGCCAAACTGGAGTCAGCCATGGAAAAGGTACAGCAGCATATCTAGGCTTTCCAGTGAAGGACTGGGAAAAACAGGTTACAGGTACCATATTGGAGCTCAAAATGTGCACATGAGAATGTATAAATTCAACAGCTTAACCAACATATCATGATTAAGGTCTTCAGTGATAAAAAATAAATAGTATCAAATGTATATATTTAGATATCAGTTACAAACAAGCATGACATATATGAGACTTAAAGTCTTCCTCTACTGACACCCAGACCACAATCAATCAAATCTGTGAGTAAATTACTGCATTTGCAGATTTTTTTTCTCCTGACATTTCTTATGTCAACACAACTTTGGTATGTAGCATGGTTGTCTGGACTCTGCAGTGTGACTCAGGCTCACTAGAGCCAGTGACTATATGACAAAACATAAGCTGTTTAGGAAATAGGTTACATATTAATTTGAATTATTTTGCCAAGTTATGCTCTCACTCACTGTGTTAGGAAGAGCAGAGGTTGTACAATGTATTGATGGTCATAGATAGACATATTTCTGATTAAATTGGAGAGTAAGTATTTAAGAGTACATATCTGTAGCTTATTTGATGTGGGGAATAACGGTACTTGTGCTGGCAAATGCAGTCTTTGCTATTTGTGCTGTCAAATATGTAACCTTTAGAGGGCAGCATTGGCTGTAGAAAAACTCACTTGGCTATAGGCGTAGTAAGCACCAATGCGACAATGTCATAGGTTATCTTAATCCATTGCAGATGCCCTGTTTGCCTAAAGCTTTCTTTCTTTCTTTCTTTCTTTCTTTCTTGAAAGATTGATGGTTTTAACCAAGAGGAGGAAGCCTTCGGGTGGCCTGTGTCCCAGTACCCACAGCGTAAGAAGGTCCAGGACAAGCTCATGCCCTTCCTCCGACTCTATGAGACGGCCACTGACTTCCAGAACCAGCACAAGCAGTGGGTCCACGGGCCGCTGTCTGATGTCAATCCAGACAAGGTACCAGCTGCAAACCATAACTTAATGGCCAAAAAAACCCCCAAAACAAAACAAAGAAAAGAAAACACACACCACCTAATGAATGAATATCAAGCACCTAACAATGAATAGGGACACCCTTTGCCTACCGTGTGTAGTGGGATGCTGTGGGATTCTCTTAAGGATGACAGAGGTGGAAATCTACTTTGTGCTCTGTGCTCTATAACTTCTTGTTAAGGTTCAGTTATGTTAGGTCTGATTTTTGGGGAGGCCGTGTCATCTCTTCAAAGATAACATCTGGAAGTGTTTTCTGTAATTAGTAGTTATTTTATTTATTTGGAGACATGGAGTCAGGTTTTTATTTGAGAGAGGCCTTTATTTCTAATTCCCTCTGTTTGATAATTATAATTGCTCATGTTTTAGTACGAAGCCTGCTTGTTTTCTGATCTGCTTTCATTTTTTGGACCGACCACCACAAATAGATTTTGACAGGGAGGAAGCGCTGGCACTCACTTCGCTTATTTTCCCCACTCTCTAGTTTTCTTCTTCTTGCTTTATCCCCGGCCATTTACTGCAGCTCATTCCAAATTTATTACATGCTAAGAATGGAATATACATACACAGTCCAGACATATACCAGGTTTTGACCTAGTCTATATATTTGCGGCACATATTTGTGGCAAACTGAATCTCAGTGCTTCACATTTTGCCAAAATGAAAGCATGAAAGTTCAGGGTTATATAGTAAAATGACATTATTTCTGTTCTCTCTGTAATGTTTGTCCTATCTGTGTAGGTAGAAGGGGATGTTGGCAACTACTGGCGTGCTCTCTACAAGCTAGAGAAAGGCTTCGCTGATACACCCAAAGCCCTGAGCATAGCCACCAATGTAAAGGCTGAAGTAGAGGCTTTCAAAGAGCACATTCCTCTAGTGCAGGTAAGACTCTTACAAAGACAAGACTTGAACGAGCCAAAATGGAAAGTGTAGGAAAGGCAAAGCATTCACACATTACTAAAAGTTGGGAGATTAGTGTGTTTTCATCTTAAATAATTTTAGATCAGGTCAAGCCTTTTGCAGAGAGGGTTTAATATTTAGAGATTAAAATCACCTTCATTTCATAATACTAAATCATCATTTAAGTTAAAAATAAATATATTTATCAAGTTACTCCTTACCTTGTAGGTGCTGTGCAACCCTGGCCTGCGCGACCGCCACTGGGATGCCATGTCAGCAGTGGCTGGCTTCTCCCTGCAACCCACTGATGACCGTGCCTGTGTGGCACATTTTCTGCCCCTGCACCTTGAACAACATCTGAGCAACTTTGAGGGCATCAGTGAGGCTGCCAGCAAGGAGTACTCCCTTGAAAAGGCCATGGAGAAAATGGCTGGCGAATGGGGTGACATCGAGTTTAACCTATTGCCCTACCGAGAGACTGGTACCTCAATCCTGTCATCTGTGGACGAGGTGCAGATGCTGTTGGACGATCACATTGTGAAGACGCAGACCATGAGGGGCTCGCCATTCATCAAGCCTTTCGAGGTAGAGATACGGTAAGAGATCTAGACAAATGTAAATAAATCAAATGCTTCAGTATAGTTGTTTTGTGTTGCTTGTTTGAATGTGTTATGCACTGATAGACTGTGTGCTGCATTGCCATTCACTAATATCATAACATAAGGACACTTTCTGGGTCTGTTTGCAACTGTCAGTTTAGCAAGGACACTTAATTAACATAATTTGAGAGCATGAGAGCATGTGTATGTTTTCACAGAGGTAAATGCAAGGTAACAAATCCCTTTTATACTGTAATGTGGTACATCTTGAGGGAAAAACAATCCTAAAAATATTTGTTTTTCTGGAAATTCCCATTCCTGTTCGCAAATTGTCATTTTGTCCTCCAGGGAGTGGGAGGGCAAATTGCTTCTCCTCCAAGAGATCCTGGATGAGTGGTTGAAGGTGCAGTCCACCTGGCTGTACTTGGAGCCCATCTTCAGCTCCCCTGACATCATGACTCAGATGCCTGAGGAGGGACGTCGCTTCACTGCAGTTGACAAGACCTGGAGGGACACCATGAAGCAAGTATCCCTGGTGAGATATTTAATTATTTTATTTATTGTTTTCGTTAAGGTTACCCTGTTCTTCAAAACTGAAACTTTCTAAAGATGCATTTTTCCTTTAGGAGATAAATAGAGTCTCACTACTCCATTGAGAGGAAGATCTGTTTTCCAAGAGAGACAAATTTTATTATATGTAATGCATAATGTCAGGATAAAATGAGAGAAAAAAGAGTTTTTTTTTCTTTCATGAGTCCATGAATGAAATAAGGTCATGAAGGAAATTTGTCTGACCTAAACAAGAGTCTTTGACAATGAAATTGGGGAGCAAAGGTAAATTAAAATTTAATCTGAGAGAATTTTTTCAAAAGCAACGATCACAGTAATACATCATAACATCTAGAAATCAAACAACAATCTGTTAAAAGACAGCTGAAATAGCAAATGCTTTTAATTTCTATTTGGCTGATTTGGTCAAAACACTGGCACTAGGTGACACCATAGGTGTGTGAACCTAAAGTGAATATGGTGTTAAACTCCGAAGAGCTGTGTTTGGGCTAGACTCTGTGTTTCTCATTACCAAGACCATTAATACATTTATTGGCCAGGGGATATTTCCAAAAGTCTGGAATTGAGACATAAATGTGCCTATCTTAAGTCATATAACCCAATACACATGTATAACTTCAGGCCCATTAGCATGCTACCAATTATGGCAAAGATTTCTGAGAAATGTGTCAGAAAACAACTGATTACATAGCTTCATCCTCACTTTTAGCATATAAAATTACTTGAAAAGCACAGGGCAACGTGTTTTCAGAACGTAGTGCGCTTTGCACGTAGTGCAAATGTGTGTGTGTGTGTGTGTGTGTGTGTGTGTGTGTGTGTGCGTGTGTGTGTGCGTGTGTGTGTACATGTGTGTTAGGAGTACGGCTGGGCAATAAAACAGTAACATAATTATCACAATGTATTTTTGGGCTACAGCAAAAGTGCAGCAGCCAGTGTGAGCCAGTCACCTCATCAGTAAACAGTTCCCACGCTAGTAAAAATGGCATCTTTGGGCCAGGTCTTTTGAAATTAAGCAGTAACATTGCCAACACATCAGTGAACTTGGCCAAAAATACCAACGCTGCCACTTGGTATTGTGTGACCTATCCCACAATCTAAATGAATAAAGTAACTGTACTACTCTTAAAAAACAAACAAACAAGCAAACAAACATAGAGCTCAAGGACTAATTTAAAAGAGACCAAATGTATAAATAAGTATATAAATCAATAAATAAATAAACTAAAACTACAAAACCCACACTGAAAACTAGCCAATAACAAAATTAGAAATAAAAATCTAAAACTTGGTAACAACTAATGAAAAATCCAAAACTATAAGACTGACGCACACCCACATACAGAGTGAGAGTGACAGCAAAGAAGAGGGTGAGACTGAGAAGAGAACAAGAGACACAGATAGAGACAGAGAGAAATACAGAGGCAGAGGTAGACAGGGAAAGACAGCAGAGAGAACAAAGAGTGGGAAACAATAACAGAAAGATAGAGAAAAAAAGACAGGGCAAGACAGAAACAACAAAACAGAGGGCAAGAAAGCGAGTGTTCCACAAGCACCCCAAAAGATTTTCCAAAGGGTAATTGGCGTCCTCGGTAGACCTGAAATGAGACACATCAATATCAGGCAGTGTCCTCTAGAAAGTCCAGCCTGACTGCACCATCAAATAGAAATTATGGATTTTGTCTGGAAGGAGCAGGGCCATGCCGAGCCACAAAGAAAATGAGGTCACCAAGGGACAGGAAGCCTCTGCACACACAGTTGCACATGCGTACTATCTGTTGTGAGATGTGTGTGTCACCAAGGGCCTATGTTACATTTTGGTGCAAATGTTTGGCACAATGCTGTGTGTATGTGGCAAAATGAGAAACTTTCTTGTTTGTGTGTGAGTGGGTGCATGTGTGTGCTCACCCACAGTATCTCTAGAAGTAAAATACCATGTTAACACCATAGTTTAAAATGCAAAACTCTGGTATGCAATTTGGGCTTTCATTTTTCAAAATAAACTGGTGGTATAATTGAATGTATGCAAATATAGTATC
>OMKZ01015328.1:0-11811 GCA_900302535.1 Neoniphon sammara | reverse complement strand
TAGGACACACACACACACACACACACACACACACACACACACACACACACACATACACACACACACACGGTGCTTGAGTTTGAAGAGTGACAGGATTTGTGACAGCAGTGAGTACCGACACCAAGGGATTCTCTCCGTAATGAAGATGGACTTCTAGCCTTTTAAAGCTCTCATCATAAGCGAGCCATGGCCTGTTTCCTCTTTGTGTCCCACAGTACACACAAACAAACAAACAATCAAACAGTCCTTTCTGTAGCCTGCTCCTTTTTTTTTCTTTATCTCTTTTTTTGGCCTTGGTTTCACCAGCTCTCAGGCTGTGCTCCTTTTGCCTCTTGAAATTTTCTCTATCTTTGCAAGTCCTCTCTCTCAATTTCTGACTCTTTCTGTTTTTATCAGTTTCATCTGTGAACTTCTTCTGTCTCCAATACTTTGCCTCTCTCACATTTGACTCAGTCTCCCCTGCTGTCCTTGTGTCACCCCTTCATCTGTGGGATAGATTGAAGACATCTCTGTGGTCTGGCTGCACAGATACATTTTGAGAAAGTAGTTCCCCCTTATGTCACTTCCTACAAGTGACATAAATGTTCCTCTCTCTCTCTTTCTGTCTCTATCTATCTCACTCACACTCACACACACACACATATATACACAACACCAAATCAGCAATACAACAGAAACATAGAAATTCATGAGCCTGGTAAAGTGCATTTTATAGTCAAATGTAATGTAAACCATGATTGTAAAAAAACACTGGTGCTTGCATCGAAGCTTTTATGCTTCTATGTTTTTGTGTATCGCTGAATTCCCATACACAGATATCCTGCTATGATCCCACTATATGATTTAACTATAAAACGCGCTTAACCTTGTGGTGCTTAAAGGGTAAAGCAGAGCTCAAACACTGCCACGTTCAGGGGTTTTGTTCCCAATTCTACCACCAATGCAAAAAAATGCACTCATGGCACTGGAAGCCACTTTGGTCAAAACATCCAGCTGATGGCTTAGTGTCACTCCGGTCTGTGTCATTCCTCCTCCTCTAGGTTTGTTCAGCAGTTATTACCCAATGTCCAGTGCTGCTCAGGGGTGTATTTCTCTCTGTATTTTTTCTTCTTCTTCTCCGACTTATTTTCTCCTGTTCATTGAGCCCCATGTGTTTATTGGCCTCCATTCTTTTTTTTTTTTTCTCTTTCCTTCCTTCTATCCAGTCTGAAGGTAAATCCATTGCATTGATTCACTTGGGACTGCCCAGTTATCCTTCATTTCTCTCCAGCAGAATTGCTCTATTTTTCAACCTCCAACTCACTGTGCTTGAGTCAACCTGTTTAAGTGACCCTCCCTTGCTCTATCCCTCCCACCCTCCTCCCCATCTCAGCATCCCACCTTCTCTCCTGCCTCTCAGCTGTGTTTCGCCCACCACTGCTTAGAGTCAGGCGTTGTTGCCTCTGGACTGTGGATGGAAATATAAGATGACACTTGAAAGATCTTTGTGAGGAAATTAGGCTGTTGCAGCAGCTAATAGTAGTGGGATTCCCCAAGGGAAAATAAGACATATTAAAGGTTGTGGGTTAAACATACATAACTGACTAATACCAAAAATTATACAAAGAAATGGTTTACTGTATTAAAAGAGTGCAAAATAAAAGTGGCAGCAGTAATTAAGGGAAAAATGAATGACAGACATACACAATATAAACTAAAATATCATTATATGGAGTATACTACAAATCACAAATGAGAATATCAGGAAGAATGTATGAAATTACAGTATACATATTCCTCTAATCATTGATGATTGAGCATGCATATGATTTATCTTTAATCACTTGTTGCCCCTATCAATCAGGACAGTCTCAAAGAGAGAGTCGTGCATTTTTATTGCTCCTCCACCATTTCTTGCCTCATTTCTCTCCTTATTTTCTCCACCCTGAATCACTGGCGGAAGTGTTCTTACCCATAGCAAACAAAGACACTGTGTGTGAATTGGTTCATTAGTCAATCGATTTATGACAGCTCCATATTTGTTACCAGTTTATTGCCCTTTTCTCGTAACAAGCACATCAAAACACAACTTTTACATCTACTTTGTGCTGTTTTGGTACTTGTATTTCTCTGGGATGTGACACTGGCTTTCATTCTCGCTCTTGACGTCACAAGAGGCATCATTATCCTGTTTGATAAATCCATCCTCTTGACACGAGGGCAGGTATTATAACTTAGCAGACTGCACACTGAAACTCAAATAGAAAGTGCCGCTCCCAAATGTCTGCACTTGATTGATTCTGTTGCTGCAGACTTTTTTTGAAGCAGTGCCAAGCAGAGGAGACAAATTGCATGTGGGCAAGCGAAATATGAACGAACTAAGGGTTTGCATGGTCTGATGGCCACTGTCGTAGTCCCCTCTATCTCCTACATGGCCTAGTGCTTACAGGCTGGAGCAGAGTGGTGGTGCGCATAAGGAGAGCGAGAGAAGAAGAGTCAGAATTACTGTGAAGAGCCATTGGTATCACAGCTAAACGGACACACCTGCCAGCGCCTTTCAGTCAGTGTAATACCACTTCTCCATCGTCAGTGCCTTCCTCTCAGCACACACTGTCCTTTACACACGGCCAAGAAATGGCTGTTTGGTATGGCGCCATGTTGTCTTCTTTGACACACATGTACCCAAAGAGTCACCTTCAGTGGTTAGTCACTGTCCCCCTCCCTGTCTTCCCTCCATTTATCCGACCTTTTCTCCCTCCACGCTGCCTCCCTCCCTCCTTCCCTCCTCCTCCTCTCCACTTAACTTTATTACATTTGGACAGAGAGGAATTTATAACCCAACTAAGGTCATTGCTCCACTAATGGAATGGGCCAGCTACGCCATGGATTCATTAAAACATTGCAAAGTATTCCTTGCACGCATGCATTGTTTCCGCTTTCAGTCAAGTCTGTCCCTATTCTCCCTTTGGCTCCTTTTCTTTCTCTCTCTCTCTCTCTCTCTCTCTTTCCCTCTATCTAGTTAATCATATTTCTTTCCCCATAAAGACGTCCTGTCTTGCTTCTTCCAATGCACCGGGAACCTATGCGTCACATCACTTTGTTTCCAGGGGCATATTCAGATTGGAGCACAGTGGGACAAAATGTAATCTAGTAGTGATAGCAGTCTGCATGCCTGGATGCTGTCATGGGCGGTCAACAGGATAAATAGGATCAAGGTGAAGAAGGAGAAGGAGAGCTCTGTTGATGGAAAGAGAGAAATGGGCGCTGGTGTTGTATAAAGTACTCTGGTTCTTTTGACTGGCTGGACTTGGGATGTGGTTCCTTGATCTTTAAAAAAGGATTTTTTTTGGCCCATTCATCCAAGGGTTTATATAGAATCATAATTCTCACTTGCCTGAGTGTGCTGTCTGTTGGTGTTTCTTCTGGCACCAGCAAAATTACCATTAGCTTGAGTCATGCTTTGGCACAGCAAGGCAGAAAGAAATCATTTGCCCTTAGCCTTCAACCTAATTTAACAGTGGCAGCATTGGTAGATTCTTCATGCTTATAACTGAGATAACTTAATTATAAAAAGTAAAATATCTCGCTAATGGCACTGGCATTTTCCTGCTACTTTTTAAGAGCTACTTAGAGTAGTTTTCTTACTCAGAATAAAGTTGAGCATTGCTTTCTAAACGTTTAGAGCTTTTGCCGTTGTTGTGACTTTAACTGGAAAACCCCCATACTCTACTAGTAGCACACTTACCTCTGCCAGTACCTAGAACCTTAAAGGCTATGTTAATCAGTTGTTTAATTCCTGCTGTTCACTCAAGTAACTGTGCACCAGGGTACCCCATACATATTGCATTCGATGGGCTTTTTACTGTTTGATGTGTTGGTGGAATCCCTCAAGCCCAAACCCTAAACACGTACCATTAGAAGTTATGAAATATAATAATGCCTTTGCAACAAAGCTGTACTGCACTGTCAATAAATGTGAAACTGTGCACTTGGTTTAGTCAGGAATGCGTTGCAATTTTTTTTGCAAATGTGACCAAGGTTAGCTTCTTCCATTCTAACCATTTCTTCCTATTATGGCTGAAAGCTTTTCATTTCAAACCATAAAGCGGATTACTTATTTAATCAATGGCTTTTATTTATGACAATCCAATACAAGCTGATACTGTGTACTCACACGGGGGAGGATAGAAAGCACCAAATTTGATTTAAGAAATAAGGTGCTGAAATAGATTTAGGCCTGCTGTGTGCTCTGACTGCTGAATACCCCTAAATGTCAGCTGTTGTTTTTTCTTGGCTTTGTCTGTGTTGTTCTGCAGGTACAGAGCAGTATAGCAAATATTCAGGCTATGCTGAGAGCTACAAATGGAAGGACAGCCACAAGGATGAGACTCCCAGGTATTTGCCTGCTTAATTTTTATGGCATAGTAATATTTTGGGGTTTGTCCTCTGATCAATCAAAACCCCCCAAAACTTCATTCCACCACAGTCAAGGTGGAGGAAAGAGAAAAAATGCTTCCTTCAGGGTCAGTTTCAGTCCCATCTTTCTTATTACTCACCCTCTTTCTTTCATTTCCAGGGATGACTGGCAGAGACGCTGTACTGAGATTGTGGCCCTGGATGCTCTTAAGTACAGGCATTTCCTAGAGCAGTTCCACCCAGAAAAGATGACCAGAGAACTCAACAAGGTGAGACAGATGTTCCCGTCTGTATGGGCATAGTGATCTAGAGAATGGTGGTGCCTTACAGACAGTATTATACATTCCCAAAGCAGAATTATACTCGACCATCTCTTGAAATTAAGACCTTAAAAGCAGGTTGAAACAATTATTTATTTAGGTTGGCGGGTATTTTGACCTCACTTCCATTTCACTGAACTTTTCTCTCATTAGCATCTTTCATGTTAAAGAATATCTGTCTGCTATCTTGTTTTTCACTTGAATACCCCCAAAGCATCAGGCCTTGTTATTGACAAGGACCTCAAGGATACAATATATATCATGATACATGGGTCACGATCCGAGTTGTCTTACAATATATTGCAGTACTTTACAGGATTGAGTGAAAATGTTGTATAGAGCTTAAAATACAACCTACTGTATAACACCTGGGTAAACTACTAAAATATACAAGTTATTATGTGATGTATCAGGTGACAAACCAAAGCAGTTTAATTAAAAAATCCCATTCCCATTCACTAAAACAGAATCAGCACAATGCACTTACTTTACACAGTGCATTAAAATGTAGATGTCATAACATAATATGAAAAGTGTATAAACAATACTGATTGATACAAAGGGCAAGAGAATTGATGCAGTATTGCAAAAAATAACTCAGTTGTATCTTCTTTTTTTTTGAACAGCATTGAGTATTTCATGAATTGAGTTGTTACATTTGAGGCAATTTAGAATGGGCTGCTATGACAGCATCTATCATTTTCAGTTGACATGGTTGTCACAGCTGTCCAGCTATTAGTTTCACTGTTGTCACCCTGGTAGCTGTTGTCACAGCTGTTGGCCTCAACAGAATACATTCATTTTTATGGGAGCCAATTTACCAAACAAGGATTCTCCTGAAAGGATTCAAGAAATGAATAAAACATACAGCCTCACTTGTTGGTACATTTTAAAAGTTTGCAATCTCATCTAAGCGTAGGGTAGTGCTGGAGATGGAGGACATTATGTCGTTTTTATCTAAAAAAAAATAATCAAAGTTCATGGAGGTGATCTTTGACATGTTGTCAGATACCAGCTGCAGAGTTGATAATTAAAGACTCAATGATCTGTAACTCACATTGTATTTAGCTCAAGGCTACTAACAGTTGGTTTCTACTGTACTACACAACACCTATTTATTTATGGTGTTGGTATATGACACAGCACTGCCAATGCAAATCCTGGGAATTTTTTATTTTATTTTCAACCCCCATCTATAATGAGTAAAGAAGGATATCTGCATATGTTCACTTGTGTCTGTTCCTTTCTGTGCATTTATCTCAGGCATACTGTGGATTCTACCGAAACAACAGCAACAACCAGCATCTCTCTGCAGTAGCCACTGGCAACTGGGGCTGTGGGGCTTTTGGTGGAGACACACGTCTCAAAGGTTGGTTAAATAATAAATAATCTCCCCAGTAACAGTGACTAGCAGCAGACTGTTTATATGGCAACCATCAATGTAGGAATTAAAGTGCTGTGATAGCAGATATCTAAAATAATATTGCTGAAAATTATGAAGGGTGGTACATGCATTATATTGCTTAAAATGGTAAGACTAGATCCTGATCACAATAGCTCAGACCCACTCACCTCCAACCCCACCCAGCTTCCAAACCCCTGCCAAGGATATTTGGTATTTCTTCTGTATATACTGGACAGCACAGTGGCAGAAGCAGGTCTCTTTTACCCTCAATTAGCCCTTCTGCCTGAGTGTCACTCACTCATTTACATAAGACCTATCCCTTCCCTCCTTTTATTGATCAGCTGACACACATTTATGTTTTCCATTAAAAGGGCGATTGATTACAGGGTAGGGACTCCATAAATCCAGGCTGAGGCAGGTCTCTGAGGCAGGTGCTGGTTCACACTACATCACTCAGGATAAGCAGAAGTCGCTTACTGTCCTCCACACCTCTGCAGGTTAACATTTTTCACCCTAAGGAAACCGTACTCACACCAGCTGTGTTTCTGGTCCACATCTTACACATTTGAATCACGTTAATCAGGTCATGACAAGCCTGGATTCATGGAGCCTGCACTATGCTAAGAAGACATGTCCTATAAATGTTCTCTATTGTGAATGCAAATTTTTAGATTGTAGTTGTGTTGTTGTTTGTGTGTACGGTTTCCATTACAGCTGGAGTTGTTAATTTCTTTTGTACCAGACTATTTATAGATCCACAGGACTCACTGACAAAGTCCCTGTGGATGATTTTAGCTTCCGGGGGTCCCCCCCTCTTTTTACCACTGGAATTAACATAGCTGGTATTTTTAGAAGGTAATAACTGTATTTTACATTTACATTACAGAGCAGATGTAGTTACATAAGCAGGAGCTGTTATATTGATGTAAAGATTACAGGCCTCTTGAAAATTATGGCTTGTTTTTGTCTGCTCATTAATCTGGAGCCAATATCCATTCTGATAAATATTTAAAAGTCTTAGGACCTAATTTGCAAGAGCTAAAAGGACTGAGCGCCGTTGATGAGGTAATGCTACCAGCGATGGATTATTTACTTTTCTCGTACAAATTGCCCTTGTCACTTGTGTTCTTTCCTGCCAGGAGCCGTACCTTATCTAGCTCAATGCCCAATTACTTAGCCCCCTCCACTTATTTCCAGTGGTCAATTACAAGTTTATGATCTTTTATGTGGAAATGAAGGATACTAACACAATAAATTATTGCTGCCTGAATCATCTTTCTCTCTCTCTCCCTCTCTCTCTCTCTCTCAGCACTGATCCAGTTGATGGCTGCAGCAGAGGCTGGGAGAGATGTGGCCTACTTCACCTTTGGAGACGCTCAGCTTATGAGAGATGTTCATGAAATGCACACTTTCCTCACTGAGAGACAGGTCACTGTGGGTAAGAATCACACACACACACACACACACACACACACACATATTACACTTGCTGATGGCGCTGCAGTCACACAGTGACCACAGCAAGCTTCTTAGGTGTTTGGTCAGTCTACAAATCTGCTGAGTCCCTACGGTAGATTACATAATGGACAGGAATGGTGATGATTTCAGCCAGTGGGGCTCTTGGGTTTATCCCTTACGAGGCTCCTGAGGGTTGTATAGCACATGCAGTTTGTCCTTGCTGGCTTCATTAAAGGGGCAGTGCGCATAAATAACAGAACATTGTCCATCTCTATGTTAAGTTATTCCACCTTACGGGCCATCTCCTTTCCTCAGCCCATCCATTCAGCCTCAGCCGCAGAGTGGATTACTGCCTGAGCTGACCCCAGCCTCTCCCCTCCCCCTCCTTTCATTTTTCTTCCGCTGACATTTATTGAAGCCTTTCAGAGAAATTCCCCTCCAGCCATCCATTTCCTAAAGTGGAGCTACAGAGAAAAGGCTCACGGCTTGTGTGCGTGTGTATGTGCGTTTGATTTATAAACGGGACTGAACGCTCTTTCATTTTTTCTTTTTTCTTTTTTTTTTTCTCTGTTGCAATTTTGGTCTCTCTTTCTTGCTCTTTCTCTCTCAACCCTCGTGTTCTTTTGCCTATTCCTCTCTGAAATGCTGTTTTATCCCTCTATATTTCCTCCTTTCTCTCTTGACTCCTGCACCCTTGTCTCTTCAATCCTCTCTCTCTCTCTTTCTCTCTCTCTTTCCTTCCCAGGGAGAATGTACAGCCTGTTGAACCAGTACTCCAACGTAGTGTGTAAGAACTGCCGTACATCTCGCCCCGATGTGAGTCTCTACAGTTTCATCCACGAGAGGGTCTCCTCCCTCGCTGCAGCCGACACCCCGGACTCCTCCAAGGATTGTGGGATGTCCCCTGTAACGTCGGACTGTCACTAGCGCCGGGGAGCAACTTACCCTCCCCTCACCCTCTGCACCTCCTCCGTAAAAGAGACTCCAGGTTCAAAAACCTCAGTGTGCTCTCAGTCTCTTGCTCACAATCACTCCTTTCTCACACACTCCCTTTAAGTTTGTGACCCAAACACACAAACTACCAAAACACAACTTTGCCTTTCTCGCTGGTGGTACTATAGGAGCCTTGTAGTGAGTCACCAAATGTGCTGAGACATTACAGAGACTTATAGCAATAGTAAATCCTGGTTGCTGTTAGGCCTTTCTTTAGCCTAGATGTGATGTGGAAAATTTTGTTTTTTAAATGAGTTAATGGTTGATCAAACCCAGATATGGCCAAATACTCATCATATGCATGGTTGTGAGGACTGGACACCTTCAATATTGATATCAAGGGCATGATGATCCTCCCTGGTTATCTTGTCTTATATTGTGTTTACTACTTTTTTTTCCCTCGGGTGAATTGTCTTCTCTGTTTACTGTACCCAGGCAATGGTGAGGTTCCTGAATGCAGAAAGATTGAGATGCCATACTGTAGTCTATGCATGGGTAACATTTATTTCTCAAATATTCTGCACAGTATATGCTGCTGTTTTCTATCCTCTAGGTTTTCATCACATATTATTATCATGCCCTTAACGGCTCGTTGTAATATGAGTCTAAAAACTAGATGAAGTGGTAAGTGGTATGAGAATCATTTAAGAAGTGAAAGACATGTAATTTATGATTAGCTTCATTTCAGACTGTTGACTCTGAGTATCTCCAAATTATTTCATTTCTGAAAACTCACAGTACAGTATTAAGCACACTCCTGCTATATGGAAAGACTGAGCTATAGAAAGAATTGTGCACGCAAAATATTATTTTTGGTAATATTGTTACTCAACATATGCTTTGGGGGTGTGGTTTTGTTTTTTATTTACTGTACTTTGATTGACAATATGGATACTATTTAATGACGGGGTTGGAATAAAAAATTAAATGGATTAAATGCTGTATATGTACTGCATAGTAATGTAGGTTTTTAGGTTGTACTCTTTTTATTATAATTTCTTAATTAAAGTGTATCCTGCCAAAATTGTATTCTTTTGCTTAAGTCATTAATATTTGCTTAATGGATGATATCCTTGAGGCTTTTATGTAGCTCTAGGATCAGTAAAATGGCAAATTATTGTATACATTCATTTTTACTTAATGGGAAAGTGAGGAGGGGATCAGACATTTAGGGACTGCATATCCATACTTAGATTAAAACTTTTAAATAATAGCCTAGTATGATGTACTCTGTACTCTGAGCATGTTTTTTTACATCAATATAGTTAAATTATCAGTTGATCATATAGAAGTGCAGCTTTTATTGCCAGCTCTGCCATCAGAGGCAGTGAATTCCTGTTTTATGCTGCATGCCTGCGAATGGTGCTTTGGAACCACAAATTTGTCATTTAGTGTCATGATATCATACATTACCTAATAATTTGAAATGTGATTGATTTTTGTGAGATAGCACATATACCTAGGCCTTACGGACAAATTAAATTCCACCTCCAACATTATTAGATGTTCGTAAATAACCTCATGACGTGGACTTCCTTAAATGGTATGTAGGCTTGGATAGAGTAAGTGGATTACACATTATCTGCTTCTTCTGCTCTTTGTACTCTGAGCCTCATGTTGCCTAAATGAGCTGTGGACCTGTGCCTGAAGTCAGTTTGGTTTGGCAGACGCAACTATTGATGGCTGCTGGGAACTGGGGTTACCTGGACATGAACCTTATGTAGGCTACTGATGCCACCTGAATCATATAAAGGGCTAATTTTGAAGGCTTTTTCTACAAATGAATAACCATACTCAACAAATATGACATATTACAACTATAGCTCATTTTGTTCAAACAAAACTTGTCATATTTCAAAAACAATCTTAATCTCACCAGCGAGGATGGTCACTTATTTAATGTCTTCCTGGACAGGAAATGTTGCTACACCAACCAGCTGGTCAAAACTTGGCCTGTATGGTGAGGTAATTATTCTAAACAACATGCAATTTACCACAAACCATAATGTTACCCAGCGGCACAGGTCCTTCCATTGATGAACACTATTAATAAAATGCCAGAAAGCAACCAGTCTTCACTTCATCTTTGTCAGGCAGCAAAGTCACTACAACAAAATGGCATTTCCATTCATAATTGCCTGACCCCACCTTCTCCAGGTCGCAGAGAGAGCAGCAGTGAACAATTGCTCAGAGGATGAATGCAAATAATAGAATAGGCAGGATTCTGTTTCAGGCAAGACAGAATATTACTCTGGTATACATTTTAAAGTCAAATTATAATGAATAAACTGTAGTTGGTGTGTGAGAAACCCTTTGGTTTCATAGTTTGGTTATGTTGAAAAGCATGTAGATACATAGTAAAAAGGAGAGACTGAACTGCATGTTACTGGTATGTGCAAAGCAAAGCACAATTTAGCCAGAATACTGTATGATGCTGTGGTTAGTGTGCTGAGACCCACTTAACACTCTTCTGGTGCAGCCCATGGTAAAACATCCCAACTCCATCCCCCCCTTTTCTATGGTGTTCTTGTGTTATGATTGATAATACTGCTTCCTTCAGTGCCAGCAGAAGTGAATGATGGAAATCTAGATGAGGTATGGAGTTGGGTTGGGGAGGGGAGGCAAAAAGGCTGGAGGGAGGGAAGGGGGGAGGGCCAATTATCTTATTGTTGAACCCACTCAAGGTAGAGGCCCATCAATCTGAAACCACTTGCTCAAATGACTCATGCTCAGTCTTTATAAAAGTTTAATTGGTTTATATAATTAAGACTGAGGGGCAAGACATATGTGTGATGTAACTTAGACTGAAAAATAATACTTTTATGATCAAGTTGTGTGTGTATGGGGACTAATACATTTAAACTGACAGGACTACAGTAATCTTGTTACAAAAAAATGTTTTTCATCTGTTACCACACTAAGCAAAACATAAATTAACAGCTCACTAATATATTTTACTCAAACATTTGAGTGGGATTAAGTATTTTCACAGTGAAATGAAAAGTAGATTTAGGTAGTGATGGTAATTAGGCCTATCTAATTTATTTGAAGAAACATTCATTATATTCCTAGAGAACCTTTTTTTCATTAAAGGCTTAATATCATAGCCTTAAGATTTGTATTTGTATAAATTATTATACAAACACAAATCTGGATGAGATTAAACCTCTGTGAGAATTGTCTTTAAATGAACTAAATATTGCTTTTCTGTGAGTATAATCAATTCATCTCTCTCTCTCT
>OMKZ01015327.1:17599-29706 GCA_900302535.1 Neoniphon sammara | reverse complement strand
ATATGTGATATTTACATGTATACTCAACACAAGTCACAGCGTGGCATTCATTCAAAGATTATTAATAAGTACCTGTAAGGAGCTTTCTGTGTCAATTTCATTCTTCACCGCTTTCTGTGTCTTTTTTAAAACAGGAAAACCGGCACCAAGTCCTGAAAAACAAAAAAATTATCACATTTTAACTGATTATAAAGAGGAAATTGACACAGTATGATAATGTGAGCCTTTCCTTTCTGGTACCAGACCTACCTGGCAGTTTTATCCCAATGCCCAAGCCTCCCAAAGGCACACCTGGAAGGGCTTTGGCTGGCAGATGCCCAGAGGGTGTTGGCTCCACAGAGGGCATTTGTAGAAGGGAGCGGGGATCTTTTGGTGGCCTGACATGACGGTTTTTAACAGCAATTCTTGATCTTTGAGCAGTGAAATCAAGCACAGAGGAATACACCTATGACAAAAAAACAACACCACATTCGTAAAATTATCTCTAGGTCATGAATAAGACCATATGATTGTATATATCAATGAAACATTTTATGTGTGGTTTATTCAAATATGTTAAACGAGAAGTGAAACCTCAAGCTGATGTCCAGATTTCTTCCTTGGTGGCTCTGCTTCCTCTTCTGTCTTAAATCCAGGTAATGATGCAGCGATCGCCTCTGATCTTCCAGGCTGTGCTTCGTCCAGTGTGGGAAGATTAATCATCTGATCCTGGGTTTCAAAACTGGCCTCCCCATGTGAGCTGTCTACCAACGCAACCTCTTCCTCTGACCAGTCCTCCGGCTCTCTGCTTTCCCTGAAAACCACAGACTCTTCTTTCTCTGGCCCATGGCATTGTACTGAATCAGCCTGGTGGTTTTCATTTTGAATTTCAGACACAATCTTCTCAAGAGTCTCCTCTTTCATTTTTGTCAGCAAGTTAACATCTGTTTCTTCAGCTTCTTCCCAGTCAGTTTTCTTCATCTGCTTGGACTCTGTTGTTACATCAGGATCAGTCTCCTTATGTAATCCAGTTTCAGTTTCCAGTGATCCAATGTTTTCTGTTACTCTTTTTTCTTGGGATTTTTCTGAAAACTCATTATGTACAGCCTCTGAGTCAGGGGGATTCCCTAGCAATCCAGTCTGAGTTGTTTTCTGTCCAGGTATGGATTGGTCTTCTTCACTATATGATTGCACTGAATTTGCACTCTCATTCATCAATATATCCTGCGCCTCAACATGTTTTACAGATAATTCAGAGACCTCTGCTGGCCCAGACATGCAATCCAAAGTCTTTTGCAAGTCTTGAATTGATCCTGTATCAGTTAATTTCAGTAGTAGAGTGTCAGTATTTGCTGTGCCCCATTCATATGGGGATTGGTCCAAAAATCCTGACTCTGCTGACGATGATGTTTCTGCGTCACCCACTAATCCGGATTCAACAGCATTTGATTCCACAGATTGTTCTTTGTCTGGTGTTTCTTCTGATGGGTGTATGTCTATATCTGCTTGTGGTCCAGGCTCAGGCTCCTCGACTTGTTCCCTGTCTGCTGTTTCAATGGTAATTTTAGACTCAGTGTCTTCAGGGTCCTTTGTCAATACTGTCTCTAACCACATGTCAAATATTTCTTCATCAGTCTCATTTGTGTGTCCAGTAACTGAGCTACCCTCTAAGTCTGTCACATTTTCTGCTGCTCCATGCTTTGCCATATCTGTTTCTCTTGGTATCATAACTGCATTTTCTGGTTTGGTCTCTGTTGAACGATCAGACAGTTCAGTGTCTATCAATGTCTCTTCAATTCTGGTCTCAAGTGCACTGTCTGATATTGTCTCCACTGATTCAACTGGCGGCTCGGCGTTTGCATCATATGATTCAGGCTCATTTTTGTTTTCTGATCCACTTTCTGCCATCTCTTCCTCAACTCCAGAGCCCATTTCTTCCATATCTAATCTTGCATCTTCCATTTCTATCTCTATGCCTCTCAGTTCTGCGCTATTATCCTCAAGTAATTCAGGTTCGACCTCAACGTGCTGTTTCATCAATCCAGGTTCAGAAATGTCTTCTAGTGGACTGGAGGTCCTGCTGCTGCTCTGCTCTGACACTGTGGCGTCTATCGATTCATCAGGGAACCTTGTTTCTGTCATCTGTTGCGATTCAGTCTCAGAGGATTTCAAAGGTCCGTCCAAGAATCCAACCACATCCACAGATAACGCAGCCACTGTTTCAACATGTTGCACAGTCATCTCGGTCACAAGTCCATCATCCACTCCGGCAGTCTCCTCAGCACCGACTTCTCTGGTATCCTCAATAGATTCAAACTCAACCAATGGCTCCTCAGTCCTGTCATACAGGTTTTTTTCTGTCCCGTCAGTTTCATCTGATGAGCCAACACTGGTCTCAAATGCCTCTTCTGACTGCTGGACGCCCGTCTTCATTGATGCATCCAATTGTTCCACCTCTACCACTAATAACTGTTCTGGTGCTTGAGTCGCTGCACCTCTCACTGGATCAGCAACTGGTTTCTCTGTTTCCTGTGGCAATTCATCGTCTGTTAGGCGTTGTATCTCAGTCTGCTCCTCCACAACCATATCAAAGCTATTCTCGATATGTTCTGCACTTTTCAGTTTTGAGCCTTGCTCCTCTTCCATACGCTCACTCACCAGTGAATGGCCGGCTTCAGCGTTACGGCCGATGCTTTGGAGGCTCTCTCTGCTCTCCACCTCTTCTGGTAACTGGGTGGTCTGAATTTCCTCGTAATCTCCACCTTCCAGGAACCTCTGTGCTGTATTTCCATCTGGCTCATGTCCATTGTTGTATCCAGGAACTCCCTCCTGAGTTTCCGCGCTTGGTGTACAATTTAGCTCCTGAGACACAACAATAGTCTCTGGGGAAATGTTTCTGAGCTCGCCACTTATTTCCCCTCCATTGTTGCTTTCAGACTTTACTGTTACCCCACTGGTGGTGGATGTTCTTTCCTCGTTACTTAATGTTTCTTCTTTTTCACTTAAGGCCGCTTCTTCTTCTGTGCTGACAAAGCTCTCATCTACTGGATTGTTCATGCTTGTCATTTCGTTACTTTCGTCAATCACTGCGCCATCTTGGGCATATTCCAATATTTCTGAAATCCCTGCACTCCCTTTTTCAGTATCATCTTCGTCATTTGTTTTGGTTTCCATTTCCAGGTCTGTAGCGTCCTCATCTTTGTCCACAACTTGAAATTCAGATCCATGCAGCTCAATTTCAGCATTCTGTGTGAAGAATTCACTGCATGTAATAAGCTCAGTTATGATGATTTCTTCTTTACTGTCTTCTGTAACCGCTTCAAAGTTATCCTCTTGTTCTGTAACTTCATCTAATATCTTGATTGTGCTTTCCTCCACCTTGTTGACATTTTCCTCCTCAATCATGATACCCGAATGACTCTCATCCAACACCATGCTCCAATTCTCTTTCTCTGTCTGGTCCTCAACGTCACCGTTGGCAGTTTTTTCAGTACTCTCAACCATTGTCTGTCCTTGTCTAACAACAGTTATCTCATCATCTGGCACAAAGCTGCTTTTGTTGTCGGCCATTTGCAATTCAACATGCAGTGCTGTGTCTGAAAAAGCAATGCCTGGGTCTCCTCTGACATCTCTGTCCTCACCTGACATCGCCTCAGAGGCAGGCAGTGGTTCCTGGACTTGTCTTTCTTCAGGTTCCACCAATCCCTCATTCAACTTGGAGCTGCTTTCATTTTCAGATGTGGTGATATTGACTTGGACACCACTTCCATCAGTTTCTTGTATCATTGATGCCCAATTGTGTGTCACCGCTGCATCTTCTTCATTCTTCTGTGTTCTTGTGTTCTCTGTATGCCTGTCATCCTCCCCTCCATCCTCCTCTGGACCCATATCTTTGAAAATGCACAAATTGCCTCCAGTTTCTTCTGCCTCCACATTACCAACAACATAAGGATCTTTGAAATCTCCTGGTTCATCTTCACTGAGCATTTCCTTGCCCTCCTCCAGACTCTTGACCTGGAAATTTCTTTCATGCTGATCATCAGGTATCAGCGCTTTTTCAAACTCCTCCACAGGACTAGTTTTTCTGCCAGTTTCCTCCATGTCTTCACTTGCTGCATTCTCTGTAAGATTTGGTGAGCTGCTGTCAACCTCCTGAGTGCCAGTCCCATCTCTTTTACAAAGATGCAATTTCCCATCACTGTTTTCTTCTTCTTCTTCTTCTTTTGCTTCTGCATCTTTGGCAATGAGCAGCCCGGTGTCTTGACTTCCTGTGTAGGGAACCTGTTCCTCTCGCATACCCTCACCGTCCTCAGATGCTGGGGTATCACTCCCTCTGTTGAGCGGTATTGTGCATTGCGTGTTTTCTTCGTGAGGATGTGAGCCACCGTCCCAGGCAACAACTGGCCGAGAAAAGTCAACCACAGAAGCTGTTGCAAGACTCGCTTGTTCCTCATCCCCTTCCCCTCCTCTGATGTCATCCTCTGCACGACCAGAGCTGCCAGGCTCGCTGTCAACTGCAGATTCCTGGACTGAGTTTGTGCCATTGTTTCCTGTGTTAGCGGGTTGTGGCCTGAGGAGCCGTGTCACAGCTTCTGTTATATAGTTCTGAGAGAGAGAGAGAGAGAGAGAGAAAGAGAGAAAGAGATTTACACATTGACCCAGACACAGAGAGAGAGTGTATGAGAAGGGCACACAGACGCACCAGGCACACGCAAACATATAAATTCACACGCTCACAGAGGGAGAGAGAAATTCACACATACCCAAAGACACACTCACTCAGAGAGAGAGAGAGAGAGAGAGAGAGAGAGTTACTTTGCATTAACACTGCACAACTTATTCAATCAGTGACACCTGTATCTCATTAAACGTTTCGATTCAAATTGAGAAGCAGCTCACCCAGACTGTCCAAAGAGTTCTCTCAACATTGGCAAACGGACCCGGTGGATCCATGTTCTTCTTTCACTTCGTATTTCCTGCGACCACCTGATTGTCCTATGGATATGAACGTGTAGGCAAAACAATCAGCTTGTCAATTCAAGTTTTCTCGTGTGCATAAATGATAAAAAAAAAAAATCGAGTAAAACGTTTCCGACTTCAGAGCTCGAAAACATTGGACATCTCAGTTGATACTCACAGTGAAGTTCCCTATAATGAGATGTCCGGTATATCAATATGAGGAAGAGGGTGATCAGCGCAGCTGAGTCGCCTCTGCAGATGTGTTTGCACTTTTGCGGATGTGATCGCAGGTTTTGTCAAGCCAGGTCACGATATGAGTGTCATCGGTTTCTGTGAACTATATTCTTTGTTTAATCATTGTTTAATCATTTATGGACCTTAGAAAATCTAGAGCGGGGATTCAAGGCAAGTCAACAACTGTCTTCGGGGAACAATTTGTATCAGGATGTCCCGCCTGAGAATTAAAAAAAAAATATATATATACCTACTTATTTGCAGTAGCACAGACATGGTAGAAAAATTAATTGGGAGGAAGTTCAAAAGCAGACTAATTAACAGCTTAATTGTTCGGTTCCAACTTAGGCGTCTAAGTTTCACAAAACTTTACAGGCAGCTCATGTGCAGGCGACCACTGATGTTTATGAGGTGATCACATTGTCACTGTGGTCAGGGTACAAAACGGAACTATATTTTGAAGTGAGTTCATTTCAGATGTAGTGGTTTGTGAACAGCAGAAGTCAGTTTTGCTCAATACACTGAACACAGCTAGGCTACAACTTGTGGGCCTACACGAAGCTTGATGAGTCATACAGACATGAGTCATGCAGCTTCATTTTGATTAACAAAAATAAAGTTACAAAAAAAAACCTTTCTAAAAAGTCAAATCATTTTTTATTGTCAAAATACACAGTCTGAGAACCCCACAGGATTGGATTAATAATATTCTTTATACAATATATAAAATATGAATACATTCATAAAAAATCAAAGCTGGAATAGAAAGTATGGATGACAGATTAAGAACATGAAGTAATAAATAAAGACAATAATGATGAAACCAAAAACCATACATTTTGATCACATAAAAGACAGTTTGTAATCTTAAAAACATGACAGGTAAATTGTATCTACTGTAGACAAATGACAAAAAAGGCACTCTTGCAGACATGTTCAGGCAGACGATGACACCTCCTCGTTGGGCTCTGAAAAAGACCAGAGAAGGCAGGTCAGGTTGGAGAACTAAACATTATAACAAACTCCCTGAGGTGTCCAGCTGAATAAATGCTTTACAAACATTTCTCAGAGGCAGAGCTGCAGAGATAACCTCATTGGTTGAATTAAACCTGGATAGGCCGATCCAAAGTCCTAGTTTTTCAAAACTGGGAGCAGCAGCTAAGTGCCAGACTTGATTGGAGGAGATTTTTGAGAGAGGTCAACATGGTGCGCTGTTAACATCAACTTTATTTGGTCTTTAATTGATGTTAGGAATAATTAGTCTACTGTTTTTGAGTGTGAAACACTGCTGCAAGTCTCAAAACTGGGGTGGCATAGAAGGAAATCTGGTCAGAATATGAACAAAAAAATGTATGGCAATGACTCACATTTTGTGATTTCATAAAATCAGCAGGCTACCTGACAAGACAGCTGAAGGCTAAAATGGCTAATATGACCTTGTAAGTTCAGCTCGGCTAACTAAACTAACCAAGATAACTTGGCATAGCTAGATTACCTTTTTTCAGTTAGTTACAAGAGTGCAAAGTTTCAAAATGGGTCCCAGTGTGTGGATAATGAAAACTCCAATCTGCAGATGTGTGTTATTAGCAGTGTAGACTGTGATGTCTATATGTACATGTATGTGTAAAAATTGTATTTCCGTGACAGATATTTTTTTATTTTAACTGAATGTATAAATTATTTTGCCAAAGTTTGCTCTGTGAATACAAGAGTGAACTGTTGCTTGTGGCCCAGCAGTGTTGTACCTGTCCACGTCCGGTAAACAGGCAGCTTGAGCGCAGGGTGTGTGATCTCCACACACACTCTCAGCCGCGCTCTCTCATCTCCTCTGGGACCCCTCCTCAAGTTGACTCTGTTGATGTGCAGCGCGCCTGGCTCCTCCTCTTTTTCTTCGTCACTCTCATCCTCCACCTCTGTCTTCGTTTCCTCCTCTCTGTCGATGTTGTTGTTCTCTCCATCCACCTTCTCATCAATGTACTCTATTCCTTCAACGTCAGGGTCTGTGACGGCAGCTTTTGTTTCTGCAGAGAAATACGGGCCCAGAAAGTTACAAAACAGCGCCTGCAGGACCTTCATTTATACAGTGTTACACAGAATATAAAATCAGTTTATCTTCAGGTAGATTTCTCATTTAAGTCCCCTGATTTTGGAATCATATCTACACTTGCTTGGCTGGGATCAAATACTCATAAAAAGACAGTGGAAAAAATAGGTTCCCAATTGGTTATACATGAAAGATCAGGTGAGAAACTGTATAATGCACAAAAATCAATCAATCAATCAATAAACAAATAAGTTAAACATACTTATTGCATGTCCATTCCTCTGTCTCTCCAGTTGTTTCTCGGTCCGACTCGGCCGGCTTGTTGACCTCTCCAGGGCACACACACTCTTCAGCTCCCTCTGTCCATCATCGCTTATCTCCTCCGTCTCATTGGACACTAGAGGTGAGAGGGTGGCCCCACCTGCTGCCCAGATCAGTTTAGCCCTTTGGTGACCCCCCTTCAGCAGGAGAGAGAACACACCGACTCCTTCACTGCTCCAGCAGACCGAGAGAGATGGAGGAATGAAGGGAGCACCTATAAGAAGGGAAAAAGAGTGATAAAGTGCATGTGAATAAATGGGAGAATTTCCATGCTTTTTTATCCATAAACCAAGGGGGAAACATTGGATTTGGAGCAATTTACTGATTTGAAAGAGCTTCGAATAGTACATACCAAAGTCAACATGTCTCCAGTGTCTCTCAATAGGCTCATGTAATGAACAGTGCTCCACTCTACACACAATCCCTCCTCCCTTCTCTTTTTTCTCCTGATTTGTTCCCTTTCTCCTGAGCGTGGCTGTGGCCCGATACAGTCTGGGGTGTGTCTGTATGGGACCCCACACCTCTCCTCCCTCGATCACTTCCTCCTCTCGGTCGTCTCGCTCTCCCTCCCTCAGCCTCAGCCAGGTGACTGATATGTTGGGAGGGTAGAAACCTGTGATGTCACAGCCCAGGGTCAAAGATTGATCTGGGGAGGAGGTGGAGCTGACGATCTCTGACACACTCGGCCTCTTGATGAAACCTGTTAGGAATATAGGCAAGGCAATTTTATTTGTAAAGCACAGTTCAAGCACCAAGGAAAGCCAAAGTGCTTTACATAAGGCATAAAAATGCATTAGTAAGATATAAAGAACAAGGCCAGGAGTGCAATGGGTGCTGAGTGGGCAATTATTAGCTCAAATCAAATACAAATGTTAAATGACATCAAATCAAAACAAATCTAATCAACCACTAAAAGTTTGTTATTTTTTGTTTTTACTCTGAGAAGAGTTAGCAGACTGCTCCGAGATGACCTGAGATGTCTAGAGGGGTAATACTGGAAAAGAAAGTATTCAGGCCCGAAATCACTAAGTGATTTATAGTGATTTATAGTAGTATTTTAAAACCAATTCCATGACACTCTGGAAGCCAGTGCAAGGATCAGGAAATGGGTGCAATGTGTTCAGTTTTCTTAGTATTTGTTAAATCTCTAGTGGTGGCATTCTGCAGGAGCTGTAGCTAAAAAAAGACGCCTAACTGGCAACCTGCACAACATTTGCTTCTTCTCCTCTGCGGTGCAGGGGACCAATATCTCCTTCATGATTCAGGTCCAAAATACATAAAATTCCTGCACACACAATATTACCAACACAATGGTTTATTTTAACATTTCTTGAGAAAGGTAATTTATTGACCGAGCAAATGAAATACGTCACTATGTTGGTAATACTGAGCACGTGGGAATTTTATTTAGACCTCAAAAAAGACCAACAGTCTAACCTACCTGAGATAAAATTGTAGATAAGCTTTTCTAAGTCTTGTGTGGGCATGAATCCTTTAATTCATGCTATATTTTATGAAAATAAGGCAGACAATCAATCTCTCTTTCTCTCATCTTGCTTAAACATGCAAGATATGAGACATTAATATACTCTGATATTCATTCTTTCCCTTTATTGGTCTCTTTCTGAATTGTTTCTTCCAGACTCAGCCTCCCTCTCACCTCTGGTCTCGCGGGTGACCGGCTGTCTCAGGGCAACATGGTGGACACTGACCCACACTTTGGTGCCTCCCTTCTCCAGCTCGCCGCGGGGCAGTTTGCACTGGCTGGAGGCCGAGAAGAAGCCCTCAGCATCAGGTCGAGGGGAGGACAGGGCCTGGGAGGCCACGGGACTCAGCTCACCACCCTGGCAGAACCAGCGGAAGGTGATGATGTCTGGGTGGAAATGAGATGCCTGGACCGTCAAGGAGATAATATCTAGAGGAGAGAAATTGGGAAACAAATAGAATCAAGAGGGTGAACATTTTTTTTTTATCAAACCATGACAGGAGGATCTTCTATTTGCTGTACCTGAGTCTTCTGCTGTCTCTGCCAGCTGAATTTCAGACACTTCTGGGGCAGCTGAAAGAAAAAGTTGACAGAAAATTTAATTACAGTAATTGTGATAATCATTATTGTAAATACAGCAGAAAAAACAAACAAACCGGAGACAATATCCCCTTACCTAAAATTGTAAACTTCTCTGACACCCTCTCCACCACGACCTTGTCCTTGCCTACATAGGACACCTGACACTTAAACACTGCCCCCTTGTGGATGGAGATCTGGGGGATGAAGGTGAGC
This sequence comes from Neoniphon sammara, assembly GCA_900302535.1. Taxonomy (NCBI): domain Eukaryota; kingdom Metazoa; phylum Chordata; class Actinopteri; order Holocentriformes; family Holocentridae; genus Neoniphon; species Neoniphon sammara. The sequence goes on along the minus strand of OMKZ01015327.1, from coordinate 19,888 downwards.
GAGGAGAGCAGCTGCTGGGTGCCGGTCCCTGATGAGAGCAGTGGTCCCTGGGTGTGCAGCTTATAGTAGCCCAACTCGCCTCTGGAGGGCAGCAGAGGACCTTTCTCCGACACTGGGGAGGTGAGAGTGAGACCGTAGGGCAGATGGATGGTGGTTAGAGGGTTATAGAGGCAGTTAAAGTTAGTCTTGGAGGTTCCTGTATGCGTTAGGTTGTTATTTGTTAGCAAGCATTGAAGTATAAAAGAAAAAAATACAGTAAGTTTCAGGAGATCACATGTGGCTGCAATAGAAAGACACAGTGAAGTCACACTGCTATTTATTTGCCTTCACACATTTACTACTTGTACTTTTTTTAAAGGAACTGTCCACTCAAAATAAAAAAACTATATTTTGCCACGTAAGCATAACCTATTCATCCATATAGTTTCTGTGGGATTTGTGCAACTGTCTGGATGAATAGATTGCATAAGGAGTTAGTGGGAAAATATCTTTTCTTTTCTTTTTGTGTATTTCCCTTTAAAATAATATTATAAAATCAATATAAATACATTTAATTTTGAGGACTTTGCATTTTTAAATTGATTATTGATTGGTAGCATCTGATTATCTGGACATTTAGTGGCCCTCCTACCAGTGAGTGAGGTGTCGCAGATAGGGGTGTCATTGAGGAACCACGCAGTCTGGACCCGGTCCACCCTCCTGCCCTCAATGCTCAGTGTCACCCTGCCCTTCTGGCCGGCAACCACCCGCGGAGGGAGGATGATCCCCGACACATTCAGAGACTTCTGTTTTTCTGAGGGAAAGGTGGACAGAGATAAAGGGAATACCAAGCGACAGTGAAAGAAAAAGGAGTGGGTAGTGTCAGACATTGTGCAATATTTACAGGGTTTGCTCAAGCTACGCATTGTCTGAGAGCAGCTCAGTGGGGTGCATTGTCATTCACAGCACAGGGCATGTTTCTCTCAGCCTTTTGGGCCAATTGTGGTTGAATTTCTTTATAATATATTGCTTGTACAGCTGGGTTCATGGCATGGCAGGGTCTGACTCACCGTCCCTTCTCCTCCATGAAAAGCCGATACACATCAGGAAGACCAGCACCAGAGAGATACACATCAGAGCTACAGAGGCTTTCGCTGATTTAGTCAGCACTGGATCCTTATCTGAGAGGGAAATGTTTATGTCATCACTATTGAATGGAAACCCTGTAAATCCAGTTTTGTTTATTTTCATGTTTTAACATCACATATCTTTCAATGAGTGTAGAAAATGCCACTGTTGGGATTATGAAATGTTTTTCAAAACCAGATAAACAGGATATTTTGCAGAAACAAATGATTATACAGATCATATCATGTTGCAGTTTTCATTGGCAAACCAGAGCATTTTTTTTAAAACAAGAACAACAGGAACAAGAGCAATGCTATTAAGTCATCTAGTAGTACAGCCACTTCTGATATTACTTCCTCTACTACAAGTACTACAACTGCCATAAAATTTTACATAGTAATAGTAGTAGCAGTAGTTCAAAAATAGTATTACCGGCAGTAGTAGTAGTCATAGTAGTGCATTCTTGAGGATGCATTACAATATGTACACCATAAGGTCATAACAGCCCAACACATCTCAAAAATTATTTCAACCAATCAAATTAAATGAAAACCTCACCTGGTGGGTCCAGTTCCTCCAGGCTGGCAGAGCCATGGACCAGGTGTGTTACCCCAGGTTGGTTGACGACACACCCCACCTCCCCGGCCTGCTCCCTCTGCTCCGGGCTCAAAGTGTAATAGCGTCTGGTTGTGTAGGTCCCGTCGGGGCGCTGCTCAGTCCCCGGGGGCTCAGGGAGGACGGTGCCATTTTGAAGCCAGGACACAGACACCTCTTCAGGGTAGAAACCCTCAACGTCACAGTACAGGGTGAGGGGAGCTCTGCGGGAGGTGGAGGGCACGGCAGAAAGTCTGACAGTAGGGAGATCTGAGGACAGAGAGAAGAAAGGAATTTAAGATATTGTACAGTACAAAACACTGTTACACTACAAAAAAATCTCTGTTGTAAATAGGTAATTTAATCTGATATTCATTGTTAAAATCAAAATCAAAAATCTGCCAGTTGGATGAAATAATCCCACATAATCCCAATGTGGTTTCACTTGTTTCACTTATATGATGAAACGAAGCAGAATTTGGCAGATCAGCTCACTATAGGATCGAGAAAATGACACAACTGGGATTTTTTTTTTACCTTGTTTGAAAAAAAAAACAAGATTTCAACACTAAATAAATGACTAAATGA
>OMKZ01015327.1:0-17579 GCA_900302535.1 Neoniphon sammara | reverse complement strand
TAAATGACTAAATGACTTAAGATAGAGATTTTTTGAAGTGTAATCTCCCTTACACTTTTGTTATGATCAACAGAAGTGGCTATTCCAGTTCTAAATCAAAGACAAATAATAATATATGTTCAGCTTCAGCGGACTATGGGAATTTTTTCAGGGGCAACAGATTGCATGTACTGAGTCTACATCATATTTCACTTACAGTGTTTGGTTACTAATATTCTCTGAGATCGATGGGCAAATCTGCTGCGAGAGTGTAAGCCACAGCCAGTAAAAACACTGACTAAAATATCCTGCACATGTGCATGTGTTGTAAGATAAAACCTGCATGCAATAAATTGTGACCAAATGGAATCATGTTACTCACAAGTGATGTTGAGTCTGAACTCCAGGGCTTGATGGCTGCCATCGTGTGTGACTTTACAGCCGAAGGTCACGTTCTGGTCCTCCTGGGAGGGGTAGAAGGTCAGGTTGTCCACGGCCCTGTAGTACCCATCTGGAGCCTGTTCACCTTCAACCTGGTGGGGAGGCTGAATCACTTTCCCATCTCTGGTCCAGGAGAAAGAGACGGGAGGAGGGTAGAAGCCCACTGCAAGACACTCAAGCTGGCTCTCTTTCTCCAGCACCACCCACTGGTGAGGGATCGAGAGGGTGGGAAAAGCTAAAGAGGGAGAGGGAAAATCAGGGAGAAGGGAGAGGAAAAAAAAGAGTTAAGCTGCGGTTAAGCCCCAAAACAATGTCTGTTTTCAGGCAGACTACAAAACCAACATTATCAAACCTCAAGAACTGAACAAAGACATACCCAGGATGCTTAAAGTGACGTTACTGGAGGGCAGCTTAGTGGAGTTGTAGCTGACTGCGCATTCATACACTCCCTGCAGGTTGAGGCTGGCTTTCAGGATGGTCAGTGAGAAGTTCCCGTTGCCAAACTGACTGGTGTCCCAGCTGAAGCCGTCCTTTATGTGCGTCGCTGCATCTCCGAATGATGCGATCTCAGAGCCATTAGACGTCCAGCTGACCTCGATGAGAGACTGGTCTATTTTATCCCCCTCTGCAGAAGGAGGGAATGTGACATTGCAGGGGAGGACTGCACTTGTATTCGGGCTGGCCTTCACTTCAGTTGGAGACACTGCAAAGAAAGATAGTGTTAGGAAGGGAGAAAAAAACTCTTTGCTGAGCAGCGGTCACTGAACTGCCTTGTCTATTCTGGGACAAAGGAGAGTCTGTAACGTCATATTGATGAGATTGTATGAACTTTTGGTGAAATGGGCCTTTAATATCAGACTTATTGGCAAGCCAGTAAACTCTGTCAACTCCACATCCCCCAAATGAGAACTGAAAAATACCAAAAATCGCCCTAACAAAACTCTTATAGCAGAATATATGTTGTAATATATTTATTAATGTGTAGGCTTTTCATAGGTGTGTTTCTTTTTGTTTTAACTTGTGGATGTTTTAAACACTTTCCAGCTGTGTAAAACTGCCATGTGGTTGTGAAATAAATTTAAAACTGAACTGAAACTTATTGGGTGGATTTGAAGAGTCTGGTCCTGAACTGTTCTTGAGGATCTTGATCCTAAATACATCCTTGTCCAGCTAAAATGGGAAAATAATTTATATGGTTAAATTATCTGTTTTTGTGGAAGGTTAAATATTCCTAAATAAAGTCCTTAAAGAAGTGTCAGACCAGCAAGGCTAGGCTAAGGATGTGGTCAGCTGCAGCTTACAGCGTTCGATATCAGCTGTACTTTTCCTTCTTCTTTAGATAGATAACATAGTAATTACCATTAGAACAATAGAACAGGAACTGACTACAATAAAATTTCAATAAATATTGCTTCCAAGCTGGGCAAATAGCGCTGTGTTTATTTATATCAGTACATGTTATAGACCTGAATGAAAAGTGATAAGGAATTTTGAGTGGTGTTCCTTGAGCATTTCCATTTCCTGGAAAATTTCCACGCCACATTGTCACCTTTCACACTTGATTGTGAGTAAAAAGTTTCCACACACTTTCCTGAAATTTGTGAAATACTTCAGGATAAATACAAAGCCCTTGAGTTCGGTCTGTCCCTGCTTTATCAGCTTAATCAATAACTAGTACAATAAATAGTTGTCGGCAGGCACAGAGAGGGGTAATGGAAAACTTTCTCCCTGAAGTGTTTAGGTTACATCACTTGTTAAGAGTGACAGATTGGCAGATCATAGCAGGATGACAGGAAGGGCAAGAATGACAGAGGGAGTTGTGACAGACATGATTAATGCTGTTAATGATGGTGATTGTCTTTCTATAAAAGGTATGCATTTCCACAGTGTAAGACAGTAAACATGACACAGATCAACCAATGAGGGAGTCCTCATATCACATTGAGGTTTCATCAGGTCAACATAACAATGGTTTAAAAGGTATTAAGGACATTCAGGTCAATCTGGAGCATTAGTGTCTGACTTATTTGAACTTGGGAAAAAGACGATGCATTAATAAAGAATATACTTTACGCTGTATGTAACAGTGATGATCGTTTAGAAATCAAAACCTGGGCTGAAATTTTTGGACACTGTGGACCTTGAGCTTTTAATGTAAACAGAAGCAAGCAGTTGATAATACGTCTGGCCTGTATAAACTTTGGATTTCTTATAAAGAAACTCTGACGTCCTGAAAATATACAATGTGATTCCAATTCCAAACCGTGACTCATACACCATCAGTTTCTAAAACGGTAGCACTAAGCCGCAGTTTTGTTCAGCATCCTCATGCTCATGTGAACAGCATTACACTGTACACATTTTTGTCCAGTTTTGTAACTGGTCCTGACATTCACATCAAAGTTGACTGTCAGTGAAAACAAACCTCTGGTCAGGTGCGTGTTGGGACTGACCTGACTGAATTTGACCAACACGCACCATCACTTCCTCTGTTTTTATTTTTTTACACCTGGTGTATATAAACTCCCTTATAAAAAACAGTCTTATAAAACGAAGACAAGCTCCACACAATCTCATTAATGATTTGCAATAGGAGTATCAGAAAACATCTTGCAATCTTGCAATACAGAGTCCACATGAGATAACTAAATGCCTTTTCCTCTGGCCAGCAATTGCCATTTCCAATTTCACCTGGTCGGCTCAATTTAATGCAAACCAGGGAATTAGCCAGAAAAAAAACAATGCAGCCTCTTTATCATGTGTGCAAGGCTGATGACACAATACTCACCATGCTTTATGACAGTCAGGAGGTAGACATAGAGGAGGACTTTACACCGCATGGCCAGGCTTGTCTTGAAACCAAGTTCTTATCATCAGGCCTCCTCACACTCTTATATAGAGCTATGAGGTGACAGTGGGCGGGCTTGTCTTGCCAGTGGGGAAATAAGAAATATTGTCCCTTGGCCACACAGGCGTGAAAGGAGGCCCTTGATATGTGTATCTCCGGCTAAATAAACGGGCCGCAGAGGACTGATAGAGCGAGGAGGAGAGCAAAAAAAAGCGAGAGGAGAAGGAGGGAGATGTGCAGGGACGCACAATTGGGCAAAGTGGTCACTTAAAATTCACACGGGCCTCTGGCCAAGGTTTGGGGGCTACTTTACATTGGTGCAGCGTTGCCATGAACAAACACTGAGAGCGATCCCACTGAGCTTATGTGTGCAAACACTCCGGCGAGGCTACCACTCTTTTCCATCTGGAGGAGAGTTACTGTAGTGTTTTGCTTTTTGGGGAGAAAGAGGAGAATAAAGATAGGACGGTCTGCAGATTCTTCTCTGATTTGGTCCTCCTCTATCTCACCAGCCAGGCCCTGCTGTGACCGGCCCCTCTGATTGTAGTTAAACTTTAGCCAGAGCAAGCGTTTGAAGTTTGGACGAAAATGTGTTTACAGCTTCAACCCCCCCCTCCCCTCTGAATATTCATTAACTTGATTAGCTGTTTTAAAGGGTTTCACTTAGCATTTAATTGGTCTTCACACACGTCAGTCACTGAATGTGGGTTAAATTCTTGTTTGGGGATCACACAGGGGATCTGTTTCACTGACTGTCAGTTATCAGACTTGTATTGTTGTCTTTGACGCTTTTCCTCTCTCTCGTTCCCTCTCTGTTATACTTTCCTTTAAGTCGAAACAAAAGTGAGGTTTGAAGATTAAAAGAGGCGGTAAATATGCTCCGTTTCCTTGTGTTTGTTTGATTTGGCGGTTTGTGTTTGAGGGTCACGTGGCTCCCTCCGATTGAACGTCTTGTTTTCTCTTCTTTCTTTCCCTGACACGGTTATTCCTTTCATCTGGGAAAGATGGAGTGCACTTCAGGAGGGTCAGAGAAGAGAAAGGACACAAAGGTTTGATGGAGGCCAAGCAACTCGGTACAGAGAGTGAACTAACGTTGACTCAAGTGTCTTGAACGTGTAAAGGTGTTTGTGCTTTGGATCATGAGCACTTAAAGATGTGTATGATCATTAAATGTGAAAAAAGTGCAATTCAAACAGAAATACAGATGATAAGTAATGTCAGATCAGAAACAAAGAAGAAAGAAAAAACCTATAAATGATGCAACGATGATACCCACAACAACCAATGATGGTAAGCCCTGCATGTATCTGATTTTGTAACGAAACGGAGGGATTTAAAGGTCAACACAGCTTATAAAGAGACACAATGCATGAGCAATATCAGTCACATAAACTCCAAACCCAGCAGTGCTTGTTGTGCACTGATGAAGTCACATTGTTTTTTATCCAACAGATTTTGACTGCAAAAAAAAAGAGAGATTTCAATAATGTGTATGGCTTGCAGATTGTAAAATAAGCTCAGCATGTCTTGTACATTCTGTTTTTATATTTGGAGTCATTGGGAAATTAAGTCAGGGCTAAACAAAGCCTCTGAAACAGCATTTAAAATAAAGATAGTGCTTTATTTAAGCTTTGAAATGTGTTAATTCTATTCCACATGGGATAATTTGGTTTATAACAGCAAACGTTCATGATTGTCACTCTGAGCCTCAAACACAAAAGACTGCCTTCGTCTCTAAGCAGTGAAGTCATGCTATAGTGTGACTGGGATTAATAAAACTTATTTTTATTTTGGACTGGATTTGATCATTTGCAAGTTTGCCTCCAGAGACCTTAAATTTTTCATGTTTTCCCTCATGGACACCCCCGTTTAAACATTAATGGCAACATGAATGATTCAGCAACACAATCCTATGTGGTATAGCTTGACAACTCCAATGGCATGAAAATACTTTTAATTGACCATTTAGGGTTTAACCATGTGAATGTCTCCATACAAAAAACATGTCCACCGAGATGGCCCATTCATCCATGCATAGTTTTTCTATTGCTGATGATCTGTCAGGAGCAATAAATAAAAAATAAAATAAAAATAAATAAATTAACATTATTATTTGTGTATGTGTGTGTGAGTGCATTGCGTATGTGTTTGTGTGTACTTTTACATGTAATATTTTGTTCTTTTCTGTTGTTGTTTTTACTGACCGTAAAGTGTGCAGAGACTCTTTGGGTGATGTGCACTTTAAATACACCAAAGTTGAAGTTGTAGTTGAAGTTGTTTTCACATATTGTCCCTTTGAAATGCAAAACTCATTTCTCTTGAAACAAAAGATAGACCGACTGAAATCAAACTTGGTTCCCTTTGTGTTCACACTGACAGTGTATCAGAGCAAAAACTGAGCTCTCTTTCTGGTATATTTTCACTCTGATGGGATCTCGGCCGTCTTACTGTTCGCAATACAGGTCATGTAGAAGTCAAAACCTTGTTGCTTTGCATTGTGGGTAGTTTTCAGATGCAACAAGATAGCTGTACCTACACATGCTTGTGGTATGTTTTCAGGAAATTATAGGATATTGAAATTGCTCAAATTGCATCTGAACACAAAAAGCATCTGAATAAGAATATGTATGACTGCATGACAAAACATTCATTCATACCCTGAATTGTATTATTTATTCTGACTATTTGTGTATTGAAATAAAGAGAATATAAAGCAGAAAAACTCTAAATGAACCGAACTCTGACCGCCCCCCTGAGGTGGTTCGCTTTTTGGGAGGTCTAGGTTTGTTTGGTGTGTTCACATCTGCACAAAAAGTTGCTGAGTCAAGGTCTGAACCCACTAGAGGCTGAAATTAACTGAGTGTGAATCCTTAGTTTATCAAAATCTCCACCAAAAACACGTGGCGTGTGAAGGAATCAGTTTAGTCAGTGATATAAGCCAAACGAACCAAACAAAACACATCTGATGGTGAGAGAGAGCTCCCACAAAGAACTGGGAAAGCCTGTTTTTCGAGCCTGAGAAGAACAGTGCGTAGTTGGCGGTGATGGTCTCCTGCAACAAAGACAGCCACGAGACAAACTGGCAACGAAAGGCAGGTGATGGGACAATAAGAAAAAATTAAATGATTGTGGTATCAGTGCTTGAAGAGGACAACAGACGCTGCATATTGGCATTTCAGCGTGAGTATGGGTAAAACCTTAGGTGTTATACTTGGTATTAGCATTGGTAAATTATGTATAAGATACTACTGCTAAACATTGTTGGTGTTCCAATATATTTTTTCTGCAACATAAAGCAAATATTAACAACACCAAGCATTCAAATTTTCATGTTTTGACTTCAGCTGAATGATCACATGCGCTGCTGGGGGTTGAGAAGTTGCATGACACGTGTGGATGAATCCCTTTCAAAGCCAATTGGATAAACTCAAACGCACAGGGTGGCCAAACTAAAAATAAGTGTATTGTTCACCCTCGACGATATGCAGCTCGCCGCCTGTATGACAGCATTCCAAAGGCTGAAATTTCTCTGAAGTGTTGCCGTGCTCCTTATGAGGTTGTTAATGTTCACATTTTGTTAGGTGTTTCCATTATTATTATTATCATCATTATTACAATTATTCACACTATTATCCATACATAGTTAGTTTATTTATGTTGTAGGTTTCTTGGTTCACAAATAAAGCCGCACACAATCTCTATCCATTACTTTAATTATGATGTTTTTGCTCATATATTCTAGCATATTTAGTGCATTTATTATTTCATTTAATGTATGTATTTGCTATTTTATTTATTTATAAGTTGTGTGTGAGTTGATTGTCTGTGTTGTCTATATGTAATGCTTCCAGTCAAATTGCCTCTATAAAGACATCAAAGTTTTCTGTCTATCTAGCTTATATCTGTAGATAAATGAAAATATGTGATGGAGCCTAAAACTATGCTTTTACTTTTCCGGAATCAGAAACGTGCTATTCCTCAGTCAGAGTGACAAGTCATTGCACAACAGAGGAAAAATGTCTCAAAACAGGTTTCTGATAGGTGTGGCAAATACCGCCTATCTGTCTAATATTCTGTATAAATGAAAGATCTTTCAGGGAAGTGCTTAAGGGCTGGACCAGAGAGGAGACAACCACATAAGTCTAAAGACTGCTCACTTGTGCTCCTATTGAAAAAGTCAGTAAGAGCATGGCATCGTGGACCACATGGGTATTCTTAGTGCCTATCATCTTTAATGGGCAAGGTATGTTTATTTTATGTTGATGATGTTGGTGAGTTGGTTCCAATTTATCCGGACCTGATTAGTACAAATTGATCTCAAAATCCTTTCCTCAGATCAACTCAAAACAATTACATGACTTGTTTGGGATACTGAACAAATCGTTTTTGTTACGCCATTCATAATGCAAAAAGTTACATATACAGCATTAACACGAAGATTAACATTAACTTTATTGATCTCTTAAGAAAAAAATAGTCACTGTTGCAGTAAAGAACTTGATAATATATATAGTATTTTAGATGGAAGTTAGATGTAAGATTATGTAATTTCTTTATCTCTCTTTTCTGCAGAGTTAAAAGCTCAGGGTAAGTTTCACATTTTATACATTTCAGACAGTCAAGTAAATGCCATAATTACTCAAGTGATTTATTATTATTATTATTTAATCTTTATATTATAAAGTTATATTGTTAGAATATTTTTATAATGGATGCACAAGCACAGCATAAATCTTGATACCTTTATATAACAAAACAAACAAACAAAAAAAAAAACACTAACAATAATTCAGTATCTTTGCCTGTTGTCTGTCAGATTGTGGAATGGCGCCTCTGAACACAAGAGTAGTGGGGGGTGCAAATGCCACAGAGGGGGCATGGCCCTGGCAGGTCAGCCTGCACTACATACCTCGTAGTTTTCACTTCTGTGGTGGGACCCTCATCAACAACCAGTGGGTGCTCTGTGCAGCCCATTGCACAACAATGTAAGACATTGCTATTATTGCTGTTGCTACACATACAACCCAAACCAAACTCACACTTCTCTCTTACATGATCAGTCTCAGGACACAGGAACATTGTCAGAACTTGGCCCCTCTCATGGTTGCATATAGTTTTGGCAGTGTACTAACTGAAACTTGCCCTAATAGGGGCAAGAAGCATATTGATCTGCATATCTTCATCATGCTTAAATCATTACTGCAAACTGAACACACTCAACCAGTCAGTAATTTGTTTGTGGGTTAATAAAATAAAATAAAGCCATTTACATAGCTAACATTGCATTACATTCAACCTTGATGATGAGGCCTGCTAATGTTGGCAATATAATTTATGATGATGCATCTTTGGCTCTTACAAGTTACAGTTACCGTCCTTAGAACAATTTATGCAGCCACTAAAATTGCTAAAGTATTAAAGTTACTGCACCATGAATTAAATTGCTTGCTTATTTTTCATGGTCATAGTCATTTCTCTCATTGTAGAAGAATTTACAAATTTTTAATTTTCACAAACCTAATTTAATCCGGGTAATGTCTTCAGCAGCATATTTCAGACCTATCAGAATATTTGACCTTCTGTTTTAAGGCATGTTTACCTTTAAGGCTGTGGTTCTCATATCGGTCTTTGAGGCTCGCACATAAGTCTGTTTGATCTATTTCACCACCAGACCTTATTCAACTTATAAAGAGCTTGATTTCTAACCAGTAACCAGTAGTCAGGTATGCTGTTGGAAGAATACATCAAATATATACAGTATATGGATCAAAATACCTTTGATATGTTTTTGCCCATCCCTATAAAATTCCCATGAGCCTCACCAAGTCCCAATCAATCACAAAATCCGAACATGATTTGATGATTGTATGATAGTAAAATTGTATGTCTGGATAAGACTATCCACTACATGTCTAAAATGTAAATGCCACCTGAAGAGTCTTTGACCTGGCCACTCAATCTGCATCCATTGTTTTGATTTAAGCATTTTGATTGAACAAGTCTTTATTTCTTTCTTTAAAAAAAATGTTTTTTCCAGCGTGAATGCCAGCGACGTAATTGTGTACCTGGGCAGACACTCTCAGGAAGGGTCCAACCCCAATGAGGTAAACCGCACTGTCTCCCTGATCATCAACCATCCCAATTACAACAACACGCTGCTAAACAACGACATCAGCCTGTTGAAGCTGAGCAGCCCAGTCAATTTTACGGACTACATCAAACCCATTTGCCTGGCAGCCGAACCCAGCCGTTTCCATAACTCCACCAACTGCTGGGCCACTGGCTGGGGCAACATCCGCTATCAAGGTGAGTATTTTATAATGCTTCGTAGTTCAAGCCAGGACAAACCTCAGGGCTGTGTGTCACTAAAGGTTGTTGTTGAAATTGTATTTTATGGGCAAACTAGCCTTAAACATCATGGAAGCTATTCACAGCATGCTGGTTTAGTGGTAAGGGGTAAGTTATGGGTACACAATGCACCTTATGTGGGATAGTGCAGGACATACATTCAAATTATTCTATTACTATGCACAAAAAATGGGCTGCAGCTGTAGGCAGTTGTGAAAGTCATGCAGGTTGTTAATGTGTTTATTTAATATTGTAAAAATCAACACCATGCTGCTGGTTGTATGGGTCCACACCCATCACTGTCTACTCATCACTTTTAGATGGATTGAACACTGACTAAACTGTATCATATGAGCCAAATCAGCCCAGTGAGTGGACAAACAACATTCCAGCTAACACGTTAGGCGCATGTGAAATGTCACTGAAAAAAATGTCACTGATAAAACAACAGTGTTAGATGTGCCGTGTGAGCTATTGTTTGCGGTGATGAATGAGTGGGATGAGCTTTCATGAACGGTCCTTGGCTAAAGTAGTGTATCTGAATGTACCTGTGCAAATGTTAAAACTAGCTGTATTCTCAACAAAAGCATTATAACATGTTTGGTTTCACTACTCTTTCCCACAGTGCCCTTGGAATCCCCTCAGGTTTTACAGGAGGTTGAGGTGCCTGTGATCGGAAACAACCAGTGCTCTTGCCAGTACAGACCGGTGGCGGGGGTCAATCTCACTGGCGAAATGATTTGCGCAGGGAAAGAAAACAAAGGAATATGCCAGGTTAGAATAAAAGCTTTCTGTTGATGATTCACTGATGTTATCTATTTGAAGCAGAAAGGAGGGATATTATACTGAGCTAATTTCTGTCTACACCCGGAAAAGCAAGAGGAGAAAAATGAATCAAAACATTAGAGGTCGATGACCTACCTGAGTGTGCCTTTGAGAGTGTGCAGGAGTTTCGTCTTACATTTTGTTGGCTACCTAGTCTTCATTCATGGATCTGTCTCCAACAATATTTAGTTCTGCAAAGGCTCAGTTGCGTGCTCCATAACATTTTCCCACCTTTTATTTTCTCCCATCCACACTGTTCCCCTCCTTCTCTTTGTCTTTATTTCTCTCAGGGGGACTCAGGGGGGCCTCTGCAGTGTCGACAGGGGGCAAGGTGGGTCCAGGCGGGCATCTCCAGTTACGGGGTACCCTGTGCCACGGGGCTTTTCCCTGAGGTCTATGCCCGAGTGTCTCAGTTCCAGAGCTGGATCACAGATAATGTGGCTGGGGAGAATGTCAGTTTTGTGACATTTACCTCCAGTGGGACGGACCCAGACGACAGCTTCATGTGCAATTCCACGACTATGACCACCCCCTCTTCTGCGGCTGGTGTACAGCTCTCACTGTTCACTCTCATACTTTCCATGCTTCAAAGCGTGGCAGTCTACTGATTAAAAAAGCCCAGCTGATGAGGTCAAATCTCAGCTTAAAACTGCACTGATGACTTGGGTCTAGCTAAGGGTATTTCATATTCTTTATTGTATGAATGAAATAGTAACTTTTACACAGCTCTATCGGATTTTTACACTATACTCAGTGTGCATGATGGGAATGGCAACACACTGTAGCTTTGCAGCACCTTATTTTATATAGATATCAAATATGTAATCTTTGCACTGCACTAAATTCTGCACTGTTGGCTTTTTAACATTTTGATTAAAAATAAACTTGATGGAAAACTTAAACAGCAGAGATTTTGTGGGGCTTTGGGATTTGAAACAGAAAGTGATGAAAATCCGTTGAGGTTTTCATGTGCATTATGAACCCAAAATTTTGAACATTTTGAACCCCAAAAAATGGGTTCAAAATGTGAGCGATCTTGGCTTCTGACTGAAAATATCAGTAAGTAAATATCATGAACATTTCTGTGCTAAAAAAAATAAGCCCTACGGAGATGTCAGGGAATCAATTTTCCTAACTTTTACCACAGTAAAAATGGCCTTCAATATGCTTCTTTGAGAAATAATCAAAACTTGTGTGGGCCCTCTGCCACTGGTTTCCTGCTGGTTTGGTGCATTTTATCCTGAGGCTGGTGCTAGAAAAAAGGTCATGAGGTCACCAAAGTTGACAGGCTTCCTCCTCTCAGTAGCATGAAGGTGCTTTCCAAATATCACGGCAATCTGCCCAGTAGGTTTTGAGATATAAAATTTGACATTGTGGCCTAAGGTTGGCATTATATGAAACTTATATGGGTCATCAGAATCAAAAACAATCTTACTATAGGGAGTTTGAATGCACTCACCAAATATAATGACTAATTTGCTAATTAGATTAAGTAAAATCTGGCATACATTTTTTTTTCCATTTTGGCCTGAGGGTGGTGCTACAGGAAAAGTCATAAGATCACCAAAATAAACAGGTTTCATCCTATAGAGACCATAAGTGTATGAATGTGCTCACTAAATGTTCTGGCAATCTGCCCAATCTGACAATAAATGGAGGAATCTGTCTCTATGTATGTCTGTCCTTCAGTTTTCTCGACAACTGCTGATCCGATCAACTTCACATCTGGCAGGTGCATTGTGAGGCTCTAAGGAAGGACAATGTCGAGTGTGAAGTTGTTTGGATGAGCTGTTCTCAAGAAAGCTGCAAAAATCAATTTCTAATTGATAGTTATCGTTGTGATTGACTCAATGAAAAAGGCAGGACTCACCCTGTGAGGGCAGTGCAACACCCAGACATATTTTAGAGCGCACACACTTACCATGTAGGTGGATGCAGGAAAATAAGAATAATCCTGCACACTCTCACAGTTTTCAAGTGAGGACAGTGAGTGGGATTATTCTTGTTTTAAAGAAATAGTCACACAGGAGGAAAATCAAATATTGAAGCAGGAGACTTGTTTTCATAAAGTTTAAATGAGCTTCTTCAACCAACCTAGGTGATTATGAAATAAGTGAATTTGTCTTCTTTTCTTTGTTTTATGTAGTGGGAAGTTAATCAAGGATTGCACCATGAAATTGCTGGAAGTTGCAGGAAGTTGAAACCAAGCAGTACAGTTACCACTATAACCAGCAGGGGTGGCCAGTATAAATGACCAACAGAGCATGGGACCTGGCCAGGGTCCAGAAGTTGTGCATATATTTGGGTAATCTTAATCTAACATTTATTGAACACAGTTACGCAACACATAGCAAAGGAGCAAAAACAAACACATAGAATCGACAACAAAAACAATTTAGAAATGCAGGGTAGAAACCATAAAGGAGAAGTCAGAAACAATTAAAAAAAGATCATCAAAAGCAAGCCTATTAAATTATTTTTAGAGGCGGTTTAAAAGATAATAAAGATTTAGCCTGAGCTCTTAAGGCAGGACAATGTACGCTTGGAGTTTATAGTGTGCAAGCTCTATTCTCTAATGCTGTTGCTCATCAAGCCCAGCATCTCTGTTGGATGTGCCTATAATTACTCACTTCAACAGTTCTCTGGCAGGGTGACAGACAGACAAAATGTGTCACATGCACTCCAGTAAATGACCACATCCCCTCTATTTCCCTTAAATGTTCAGTTTTCTTTGTTCCTGTCTGGCTCTGTCACAGAGACTTAGGTCGCCCTCTATGGTGTAGGCAGGGTTAGTGTGGATTAATGTGGGTGTCACCAATTTCATGAAGTCTTAGTTCTAGACAAGGCTGCTCCTCAGGCAGCAGATCTATGCCAAGGATCAGGGCGGACAGCTACCTCAGCTGCACTCTGAAAATCCACCAGTGCATCCTGTTCCAGGATTAAACACTTACTGCTTTTGTTCTGGGTGTACTGATTGAGCACACCCTCTGATCGGTATGCTAGCATTGCTGTAATCTGGCTTGTTCATGACTGTACCCTGACTATTGTTGTAGTTATGAGGATGCAATTAACTTCCATGTCTGAAGTTTTTTGGAGGAGATTGTTTAAAGACATATCTTACATTGGGCCTCTTTTATATCCGATGAACCATTTTAACTTCCAAATTGAGGATTCTAACTTGCGGGAGCAGAAATTGTAAACTAGTCAAAGCGGCCTGTCCAAATGATCTCTTATTCTTTTGTTTTTATTTTATCAACTCCATATTATTCTGATATGTTTTTGCTTACCATCAAATACATTCTGATTTTGTGATGGCGCTTTCAGAGACGCTGAGTTCACAAATGGAGCAGATCCACAGCTGCTCTAAAATTAACCTCCGAGTGGATCACGTCCCATGTGGCGCGGCTCCACTGAGGCAGCGAAACAGTTGTTACTGTTGCATCTGCTGGAAATGACTTCACTATCCAAATGGGCTGGACAGTGAAATAATTTACACTAGATGGGTCTAAATTTATCAAAATCTCACCCATCTTAAGTCACAGGCTGAAAACTCATTTCTTTAAGGAGTACCTGACGTCCTCATCTACCCTCTGAATCATATCCTCCCTCCCACATTTCATTGCACAACTCTATTTCAAAGCAAATTTAAAAATACCTTCTACCACTCCCTTAAGCTCATACTGTGGTTTGTGTTGCTAAATCTAATCTCAGAGAAATGTTGTCAGGGTACACTCCTTTCTACTGTGTGCTTGTTGGCATCGTGATCTTAAAAGAATGAGCCACTGAGAAAGCAAGACAAGTTGAGGATAAATACTTTATTCCATGGTACCAGTATAAACCATGTATACTGCACTTGATGATTCAGACCAAGGAATAATGGTAGAGGTTGTGTAAAAACATTTGGTGGGAATCTTCACCTGAAAAAAGGTGCTTAAAAATAAAAGGAGAGGGAATGGAGGCAGAACATTTTCAGAATCTTCTTGCAGCAGCAACAACCCAAAGAATTGGTTCTTGCGTCTTTCTCTCTCGCTTTTGTTTTTACCAGGATGCTGTAAAAGTGTTGTTGTCCAGTTTTGGAGAGAGACAGTTTCACAGAGCGAAGGAGCTCCGGCATTTTACATGGTGATGATATTGTGGGAGGATGTCAGAGAGGGTGTCGGTGAGCGTCCATGCTTAATAAGCGTGGTTAGCCACGAAGAGTGACTCTCCACCGGCAGCGCTAGAACCACTGGAGACATATTTGCCAACGGCGGCCTGGCTGTTAGCCTGTAAGAAGCAAAAAGGACAGTATTCAATGCACGGTCCTATACATTCCTATGTGAGTGTTATACTAATTCTAATAACCTCTATACTTATTAGTCATCTGTTTCACACATGAGCACATAATCACTACTTAATCAATACTTTATAGATGCATTTAATCATGTTCCTACATACCAGAGCTCTCTTGATGAACTCTTCCTGGCATGCCTTGCCATTCTCCTTCTTGCCACCCCAGGCCTTCAGGGCAGAGGCCTGCAGGGCACGGCCGTATGAGAAGGTCAGAGCCCAGGGCCTGTGCAGAGGGCACTGGTTCATGGCGTTCAGGTTGACGGAGGCCTCCTCCTCACTCTGGCCACCAGACAGGAAGGTGATGCCTGAGGAGACATGGATGCATGTTTATAGAAATAGGGTAGAGATTTGTGATATTTGAGCTTGTGTGTGTATGAGGGAAAGAGAAGAAGGGTATCTGCATCCAGCTCACCAGGGACTGCAGGGGGCACAGTGCGACGCAGGGCGGTGACGGTTGCCATGGCGATCTCCTGGTTGGTGTACTTGTGGGAGCAGGAGTGTCCGGCAGTGACCATGTTGGGCTTGAGCAGAGTGCCCTCCAGGTAGACGTGGTGGTCGGAGAGGGCCTTGTAGACGGCAGCCAGGACCTTCTCAGTCACGTACTGGCAGCGCTTCAGGTCGTGGTCGCCATCGGGGAGGATCTCAGGCTCAACAATGGGGACAATGCCGTGCTGGGGAAGGCAGAGGCAAAACAGACAGTTGTTAGCAACACAAGATGCCCACTGAAAACAGTTAATGATGAGCAGGTCAGAGACAAAAAAGACATAATTATTACTTTTCAATTTCATTCAGTGGTTCCCAAAATTGGGGTCCAGGGATCCACATGAGTCCTTGAGAGACTTGATTTCATCATATACAGAGTGCATAACAAGGACTATTATGATCTTTATGACAAAACCTTCCCTAGACCTTTATCTTTTGACCACTGCAAAGTTCTATCTGCATGAAAACTGGCCCCATGAAATTGTAGTATGTTGAATTTATCTGTTGTGTCTGACTGTGTCTTACCATCTGGCAGATGCTGGCATAGCGGGCCAGGACATTGGCGTTCTCAATGATGGCCAGTCTTGAGGGGGTGGTGGGGGTGATCTTCAGGACGCAACGCCACTTGGCAAAGTCAGCACCATCCTTCTTGTACTGGGCGCAACGCTCGTACAGTCCATCAAGACCTGTGAGAGAGGGAGAGAGCAGGTTGAACAAGTTAGATAGAGGAAATGGAAGGCAAAAGCACGAAGCTGGTGAGATTAAAATGTTTGATTCTGTGTGTTGGTGTGTCTGTGGGTTTGGGTCAAGAAGTATCACTGTGTCTGATTCTGGTCTCACCCTGGGTGGTGGTCTCGCCGTTGGTTCCGGCCAGGGGGACAACACCCTTGTCAACCTTGATGCCGACGACCATGCCTCTGTCCTTCAGGTGCTGGGTGAAAACCTTGCCACCATCGGTCTTCTGGTACATGGTCTCGTGGAAGAGGATGACGCCACCAATGCAGGGGGCGACGCGGTCGTCAGCGGTGAAGAGGAGCTGACGGTACAGCCTCCTGTTCTCCTCAGTGTTCTCAGCATTGATGCTCTGGAAGCGCTTGGCCACGCTGCCTGTGGGTTGTGGGGACAGACGGGATGGCGTTAGACTAGATCCAACTGTGGGCTGTTCTGGTTAGCATTTGGAGAAGTTGCTAAAAGATTACCAACCTCCACATAACTGAGACTAAAATGTAAACATCCTGTATCCTTCAGGTAATAATAGGAAATCAATTTCTCTGAATTTTAGGGCGGCGTGATTCATCCAACCTGATGTCAGCTCAAAATTTCAAAATCTCTCTCTCTCTCTCTCTATCTATCTACTCTTGTCTGATGCTGCTTTCTTGGCCAGGTCTCTCTTGAAAAAGCTATTTTAATCTCGGTGAGACTTTATCAGCTTAAATAAAGGTTACATACTTTTTTTTATTGTAGAGTTTTTGCAAAATTTACAAAGTAACCCTGGTTTTGAAGCAGTGATAGACTGAAATAGCCCTAATCTCATTGTGTCCATAACACATATTTGGTTTATGAAAAAGCTGCTCATCATGCATATACAAAGTAATACTGTAGTGTTTTTTTTTCAGACTGAAGACATATAACCAGTCAATTTAATAAAATTCCTGTACAGTGCTCCTTGTAACAGACTGAATAAAGTTCCCTTCAGATCTGATTATTGAATTAATTTGTTTGAAATGACTCTTTACCAGTGGACTCATCTGCGGCGAGGATTCCCTTGCCGGGAGCGACGATCCTGTGAGCAATATCACTGAGCTCCTTCTTCTGCTCAGGAGTGAGGAAAGGGTATGCGTGAGGCATCCTGACTCTGGTAATGAGGACAGGGCACACAAAGAGAGAGGTCGGTGAGATTATAAAGCAGCATATGGTGTTTTACTAGGGGAGACAGAGGGCTAAAATTACACACAAGCTCAAGTGGTCAAGTGGGAGTAAGGCCAGAACACACGGTGGCGAAGCATTCCCAGCAAGAGTTTCTGACGTTTGTGTTTCTTCATGAGGTGAATGTGTCAAGCTCAGTGTAATGTGAAAGTGTTTTTCGGTGTAATACATGGGGAACTGTCCGCCAAAGGAAGGGAAGAACACAATGCTTGAAGAGGAAGTGATGAAATGTGTGCTTTTCTTTCTCACACTGCATTGTGGTTTGGTTCTGTCTGTGTCTATCTGTGTAGCACTATAAAACAGGGTTAGTTCATGTCCCCATCTTGTCACTGTTTGCAGTTGTTGCGTCTACAACCGCTGCAGTCTGGTCTTACATGAGTTGCTATATGTGTCAGGG
>OMKZ01015325.1:0-12958 GCA_900302535.1 Neoniphon sammara | reverse complement strand
CAAAACATGTGCGACAACAGCTGAGCATGCCACACAATCAAGCTTCTGTTAAGGCCAAACTGCAGTTAAAAGCCCCCTCCTCCCCACGTTCTCTGGGCATTCACACACCAAGCCACTCGTTGGTTCAGCAGTGAGCCAGTGTCTGTGACTGATGATCACCTGTAGTCTCTGCGATGTGTCCTGCACTGTCAGTGCTTATCTGCTCACAGCGGCTGACTCAACATGTTGAATCGGAGGTGGAAGGGCAATGGTTAGAGAGAGAACTTTCTGATTGGCTGTTCAGCGGAAATGAATCATGGCACGAGAAGACAAATGGAAATGAGCAAAGCAAGCAAAAGGAGACAGGGCACACAGATAAAGTACTACCCAATTTTCAACATCAGTGCCAGTTAAAACTTCTCATTAGACATATTCTCAATGACACATCTATTTAAACACATTCAGAGTAGCGAGAAAATGAAGGGCTAGTTCTAGTTTGTTTCTTTATTTTTCCATGGTCCTGAGGCTTCCGGTTTTCTCTTTTGAATTACAAATAAAAACTACTGCCTCCTCCTGGTATGGAGAGTTGTTCCCTGTCATGCATGCTCAGAATGTGCATGCCTGTCAGCCATCAGCATCTGTAGTCTTTGCAGTGTGTTCAAGGACAGCTTTTTGCCAGAGACCTAAGGCAATGCAAAGCGATCTGACCGTCTGCCTCAGTCACTTCTAGTTCTTTGCAGTCAACTTTGTGTGTCCCAAGGCTCTCTTTCCCTGAATCACAGTCTTGTCCTTTTTTTCTCAGTTCATTGCCAAATTCTCTTCTAAAATCCCCATAATTCAAGTTAGGCCTGTAATTAGCATAATGATTAGTTAAAGCACTGAACTAAGGCATTTCACCCATGGCAGCTATTCCACAGTCACTGTGAAAATTGTACTGAGACAGCCTAGGATCTCAAACTCTCATATATAGTAGTTCTCCAGGTTGTCACGGAGCAGAGAATTCAGCCGGGATAATCCAGGAACTGAAGGGTAGATGTATGATTGCACCACATAATATTTTTATATCTGTAATACCACAGTGGAAACACAACTGTTGACCTGCTAGTTGGAGCAAGGCACAGCTGATCATTGCAGACCGATTGCAGTGTCCCTTTGGGGAAATGGAAGAATTTAAATGGCACAAGGAGAGAGAGAGAAGTTGACATTGTTTCTGAATCAGTTTCTTTGTGCCAGACTATATGGCATGGTGAAAACAGTGTATTGTGTAAACCTACATCAAATCTGCATATTATTGGGCTACAGAAGTCCTGATTTTGTTTGCTTTCACTCATTCTTCACTGAGCCATACTTTGTCTGATTCATTTGCTTTTATTTTAGTGAATTAAACATTTTCTGATGGTTCTCTGTGTGTTTCAGAAGCTCTCCAGAAACCGGATTTTGAGCCTCAGGGTCTGACAGAAGCGGCCCGTTGGAACTCCAAAGAGAACCTGTTGGCTGGACCAAGTGAAAATGACCCCAACCTGTTTGTTGCTCTCTACGATTTTGTGGCCAGTGGTGACAACACCCTCAGCATTACTAAAGGTGAGGAAAAATGGAGTGTGGGAGAAATTATGCTATCCCTTGGCAACATTTTACATGACACACTTCCAGTAACAACACCGTTTCTGTGTTTTTTAGTTTATTCTGTTCAGCTGTCAAGTACATTTTTAGTAAGGTGTTGAAATGTCACAAAGAATAGAATAAAATATGGTGGCTTTCCATCATCTGGAAGCATATAAATAGCCCTGATCTTGGAATTTAGATACATTGATCAAATATATCCAAGGAAACCAAGAATTTTCAATTGTCAATGGAAAGATATTTTACAAGAAGCATTTGGCTATAACATTTAATAATGTAATTTTTAACTGTTACACAATGATGTTGATTTGGCTATATATTGTGTAATTTCTATTCTGGATGTCTTTTAAATTTTAACTGTCCAAATGTGTTTCTCTTGTTAAAATTTATAATATACTTAGAAATGTTGCCATGATGCCAAAATTGGCTTTAACTAACCCGGTTAATATGCATTCAATTCTAAACTCATATTTAGTTTGCATCTTTTAACAGGATTAAACAAAAACCTGCATCAATGAATCCTGAAATACTTAAGTGAGATTAAAATGAGATGGAGAATTATATAGTTTTCAGACACTTTGGTAATATAATACAATAGGAGGTCAAAGCGTCATCTGAAGGATATGGGGAAATTAAAGTAAAGAGAAATTGCAGTGCTGGATATGTAAATTATTAGAATAAATTGTAGCAAATCTATAAAAAAATAAATGAGGCCATGGCCTCTCCTCTCCTCGTGCTACACATTGCCAGTCTCTTTACCTTTTCCAGTGCTGCCTTTGCTGTTCAACATCTGTTGTAATGCATGAACACTACAGATCCTGACTCTCTTACAGTGTCTGTTTGAGAAGTTTAATGAACTGTGTACAAATGCACATAATTTGTTAAAAAAAATCCTGAGATTTCACCTATGTTAAAGTCACAATTTCAATTCTGTTAATTGTGCAGACTTAATTGACCACAGCTATGTTTTTTTTTTTGCCACTTTTGTCATACAGCCCTTGTATTCTCCATTGACCGTGTTTAATAGAAAAACAGCTGATGTCACTTGAGAGTCAATTCACCCAGCACAAATAGTCTGTGTAAAGTTATTTTCCCTCTGCGATTATTTTGGACACGGATCATCTTCTGTACCTGTCATTTGGTCCAGTGAGACCATTAATAGAAGCTCATGTTGTGTTTGTACAAACTGCACCTCGACTAAACAGAGGCACAGTGCAGTCCTAGAGATACTTGAAGTGTAAATGATGTTATGTGCTTTACTGGAAGTCAGCATTGTTGCTTCCCGTCCAGTCGCCTTCCCCCTCTCTCTCTCTCTCTCTCTCTCTCTCTCTTTATCCCTGTCTGACTCTCACTTCCTCACGATGGGCTCACGTGAGCATTTTCCACTGAAACAACTGTAAAAAAAAATCCTGCAGATGGATCACAAAGACAAACAGAGGAAGGAAGGAGAGAACACATGCGCTGGAATGGTCAAGGAAATGCCCTGCACAAAGCAGTTGTTTCAAAATTATAAGCACCATTACAGTGGATTTGGTCAATATTACAGTGTTTGGAGAGTATTCTGACTTCATTTATTTATGCCAGCACATAGTTCGCTTGTAATTACTAGTCTGATATATTCACATAAGATAGATTACATAATCATCTAAAAATGCCTAGCTGGCGTTCTCGGTGGTATATAGTATGATTTTGGGTTATTGTTTGTCATGTCAGTGAACAACAGTTTTTTGGCCTAGTGCTTAAATTCTGCTAATGTGTTCATACTTACGTTCATATTTGTATATATGTGTTCCTTTATTGTGAGTTACAGTATAGTGTCCTGTCTAAATTAGGGAAGACATAGTTAATTCCCTGAGTTCAGATCACCCAGTGACCAGTGGAAAAGTCTCAGACAACGTTCACTTTTTAAAAAAAAAAATATTTATTTATTTATTTATTCATTCATTCATTCATTCATTCATTTATTTATTTATTTTTGTCGAATCTCACGTTGACCCCTGTGGTTTCTAAGCCTCCTGCACTGATATCCGTCTAATTCCACATCCCCCGTGTTCCCTACCAGGAGAGAAGCTGCGTGTGCTGGGGTACAACCACAACGGTGAGTGGTGTGAGGCACAGACCAAGAATGGCCAGGGCTGGGTGCCGTCCAACTACATCACCCCTGTCAACAGCCTGGAGAAGCACAGCTGGTACCATGGGCCCGTGTCACGCAATGCTGCAGAGTATCTGCTCAGCTCAGGCATAAACGGAAGCTTCCTGGTCCGGGAGAGCGAGAGCAGCCCCGGCCAGAGGTCCATTTCTCTGCGGTACGAGGGTAGAGTCTACCATTACAGGATTAACACTGCTTCTGATGGCAAGGTAAGCATGGCTACAAACACTGAGATATACAAACAAACCAAGGTTTCCCCTAGCTTTTTTTTTTCCAGTATACATTTTGTACCACAATAACCCTGCACTGTACCACTGCACACACAAACTGTCCACAGATCAGAGCTGAATACTTAATCAAAATATCGAAATCGCAGTAGGGCCAAGTGTAATATCTAAATTGTCATCATTATTTTAAATGTTTTTTTTTTGGTAAAATGAAAATTACAATTAAAATTACAGAAATTATCATTCCCGCCAAAGTCATGCATCACATCACAACAATATTTATCAAAATGAGCATAATCTAATTTTTTTTACTATATTAAGCCCTACTAAAGGCTTGTCTTGTTGACTTGATTTAGCCCAACTTGATTTCATTTTTATTGCTTGTTCCTAGACTAAATTATCATGAAAATACACCATTACTTACATGGCAGCATTTTTTATATCTTTGGGTGAAAGCTCTACTTGTAGCTTATAAAATATGTTGCATAACTCACCAGTACAAACAACTCATAGAAAGACTGTTGACAGGTATGGTAACCACGGGGATCGTTTTTTTGGCAGTGTAGCACTGGGAGAGCAGTAGGGAATACTTGACACACACACATTTACATTTCAAGATCTTTGCAGTCGGTGCATCACTCTCTCTCTCTTGCAGCTGGCTGTAGCAAAAGTTTCCAGCACCCAGAGTGACATGAGGTTATTTACAGAGCGGTAGCACAGGGCCAGGACATCCCAGTTGCCCGAGCCTCACCCAGCTGTCCTTTACTTGGCCTTACAACCGAAATGAGGAAAAAACTGTGATATATAATTACATTTTTAGCGATCCAAAAGGTGCTTGAAAATGTTAAAAGGTTTTGCCTAATGTTAACAGTGTAAAAACTTCAGATTAAGTGAAGAAGACCCTTTATGTCCTTCATAAATGGTCGTGATGGACGAGTGTGTGTCCCTCTAAAAGTTAGAAGGCGTTGCTTAGGGGATTTCCTCCACAGTGGTAGTTTAGGTGAATTGAGAAGCCGCTGCAGAGAGCTGCCACCATGCCTATGTCATCCCCAGTCTGTGATGTAGCGAGGTGAGCTGGCTGGAGGAACGCTAGGCATGACAGGAATGCCTCTTAACCACCACTGTGCTGCTCGCAGTGGCCGGTAGACACAAGGCCAGACCAGAAGGCTCGCCAGACACTGACGCAGATGCTAAGACATGCATCGACACAGACAGATGCAGAGAAGTATGCCTGCACACACAAAGCAAATGAATGAGCACACACCGACACGGCCAGGCGCATGCACAGAAACACTCACACACATGCACACGCACACATGCACTTGCCTCCCTATGCTGTATTGTTTTACCATCCCCCGCTGAGAGTTGCAAGTCAGGAGTCTGGTATGATAGATTTCTCCAATAACTCGAGATGACCTCAAAACTGCTCAACCCTCAAACTTCCTTCCACGTTGACTGGCTCGTTGACATGACTCTGGTCATCCAAGGATAACTGTGTCAATAAAACTCAACAACTCATGCTGGTCTTTTTTTTGATTGGCCTTAATTTGATTAATTTGATGAGTGGTCATGGGATTAGCCAGGACAAAGAATCTGGATTATAGTAGACCATAAAATCCTCTTTAGATTTCAAAGGTCTTTTCACTCCAGTCAGGGTTGTTCTCTTTCAGTTTCCCCTCTACATGCCTTTAACTTGTGCAAAGAACCCATTCATAAGTAAAGAAGTGACCTGTATTTCTTCCTTGAGAATCAGGCTATGCATAGAGCGGAACACACTGAGTAATTTGAAGAGTTATGTAAGACCTGGACAATGGAAATGACTGTGCAGTCAGTCCTGACCAATATCCTTCCCCCGACAAGCTGAGAAATGGCTTTTGAGTGGGCTGTGATCTGTCTTTAAGAGCAAAGTATTTCATTACACTTTTTATTTCAGCCCTTTGTTAAGACTTTACAGACTGTTGCACTGCAGCTAAAGCAGAGAGCTATTGCCATCAGCCTCATGCTTTTCCTGCTGCTCAGAATGAGCCTGAAATTGCTGAAAAATCTTACCGATTTCCCTAATATCTGGCTGTGGTACATTTTTTTGACAACACTTTGACCTGCAACTTTCCTTGCAACTAAAGTAATGTTAACTGGATAGCTGGATTACAGTTATCCCTACATTTAAATATTAACTGTTTGTCATTCAGTTAGATATATACAAATAGTTTGCAGGTCACATTGGATGCAGATATAGATGATATAATTCTGAATTTAAACTACACATTAGAATACTGCATATAAACTGTTTTTTATTATCACTGAAATGAATTGACATTTTTCTTGTGTCAATCACATCATTATAAACCTGAGGAAACTCTGCTAAGTTCCCTGTTCGTATCCCCAACTGAATTAATGTGTCGGCTTCCACTCTCCTACAGTTATACATAATAAAATAAAATAGCAGTATTTGACAGCTTGCCCCCTATAGAACTCTTACTAATGTCTCATGTCCCTCTTTCTGTTCTAGCTGTATGTCTCATCAGAGAGCCGTTTCAACACACTGGCGGAGCTGGTGCACCACCATTCCACGGTGGCCGATGGTCTCATCACCACGCTGCATTACCCTGCACCTAAGCGCAACAAGCCCACCATCTATGGAGTGTCACCCAATTATGATAAGTGGGAGATGGAGCGCACTGACATCACTATGAAGCACAAGCTGGGAGGCGGCCAGTATGGGGAGGTGTACGAGGGCGTTTGGAAGAAGTACAGTCTCACTGTGGCTGTCAAGACACTAAAGGTGCGGAGACAGAAAGAGAGCAAGGTTTATTGAGTTGTCAGGCCAGCAAGCAGGTGCGATTTTTTTTTTTCTTTTACTGTGGTGGCTGCAGTCGTGAAGCTCATACAGTTGACTTCATGAGGAAAAAAAAGCAACAATCAGATCTCAATCTAGTGAAGTGGAAGCATGCCACCTATTGACACTGCATATTAACATGTAACGTCATTGTGTACCTCATTTTGGTTGGGTAATGCCACCACCTGGTGTCCTATACATGTAACTGCAGCTAACTTGTATTTTTACTCAACCTTTGTTCTTTTATTCTCTACAACAATTAACATCTGCCTCTCTCACTCTGTCCAGGAGGACACTATGGAGGTGGAGGAGTTTCTCAAGGAGGCTGCTGTTATGAAAGAGATCAAACACCCCAACCTGGTACAGCTACTGGGTATGTTTGACACACCAAACTTGTCTTAAAAGTCCTCACTCTGTGACTGTCAGCACCCTGAAATTTACCTGCCTGAGAAGTTAAGATAGACTTTATAGATCCCTAAGGAGTAATTGGGTCATTGCCTCAGCATGAAACAGGAGAGGTAGAAATACACAAAAAAAATGGAGATTAAGGTTACAACATCTCCATCATGCAAATACAGAATTCTTTTGACTCAAATTAATTATTGAAATGTTGACAATTGAGTCATTTACAGATTTGCAGACATTTGCGTTCTATAGATTTCCAAATTTATAGTGCAGGGTAAATGCATACTTGTAGTGTGGTCACTTTTTTAACATTTTGTATTTCAGTTTGACATATTTTCATTTGTAACCTTGTGACTTTGCCAGGGGTGTGCACACGGGAGCCACCATTTTACATTATCACAGAGTTCATGACCCATGGTAACCTACTAGACTACCTGAGAGAGTGCAACAGGGAGGAGGTCAACGCTGTGGTGCTGCTCTACATGGCCACACAGATCTCCTCTGCCATGGAATATCTGGAGAGAAAGAACTTTATCCACAGGTGGGTGTAAACATCTCAGAAGCTTGAACACTGGAGGTCCAGACCTGCAAAACCATTAAGTTTTGCAGTGAGATACTGCCTTCATTTTTTGCTCTTACTGATCTTATTCTAAAAAAAAAAAAAATAGCTGTTATCCCCCGTCTCATATCTATTATCCACACCTTTCCTCCTCTCTTTCTTTCTCTGCTCCTCTCACCCCTTCATTCTCCTCATCCATCTTTTGTCACAGAAGTGTCAGAACTGTATCATAAGTGAGGCTGTAACATAGTTAGCATTTGTTGTAGCATGTTTAATGAGGTCCTTTAGGAGCAATGGTATGATTTATGCCTTTACTGTTGGCCAATCTTTGTCAAAAATTTTAAGCCTGTCAAGACTCAGCTTGTGACTACACAGAAAAACACCAAAGGAATGCCAGCACTGCAGTGAATGTGGGAACAAAAAAACATTGAGGCTTTCTCCCCTTATTTCATGGTTGTCTCTTACTGTTAAACTCAGCTGATATATCAGTATAGCCTGAGAGAATAATATCTGAACATTTAAAATCTCAGCTGAAAACAGATACTTCAAATAGTATGGTATTATGCCACCTCATTCTGATTGTGTCTTCATCTTTCTTTTCTCTCCTGCAGGGACTTAGCTGCCCGTAACTGTCTGGTTGGTGAGAACCACCTGGTGAAGGTAGCAGACTTTGGCCTGAGTAGGCTGATGACTGGAGACACCTACACAGCACATGCCGGGGCCAAGTTCCCCATCAAATGGACCGCGCCAGAGAGTCTGGCCTACAACAAGTTCTCTATTAAGTCTGACGTGTGGGGTAAGCACTTGCTTAATGTTTGATCTCAGTTGTGAACTTTGTCAGAGTTTCCCTATTTAAGGCATTGTACAAAAACCTCCTCCTAAGACGCTTACTTATAGACTCCAAAAAATTCATTTTTATTTGGTTTTCCCATCCTTACAGTACAGCAGTGTCTCTGTTTTTGTTGTTGTATGAACAAAGCAACTAATTGCCCTATGTCTACATCCCCAGCATTTGGTGTGCTGCTGTGGGAGATTGCCACCTATGGCATGTCTCCTTACCCTGGCATCGACCTGTCCCAGGTCTACGAGCTGCTGGAGAAGGACTATCGCATGGACCGACCGGAGGGCTGCCCTGAGAAGGTCTATGAGCTCATGAGGGCCTGTAAGTGGCAAAAGCCATCCGACCATAATTTGAGTGGAGCCATTGCATTGTTCAGTGACCTTTGAAACACAGATGGACTATTGATTTTTCATTTGTTTGTTTTTTTGTCTGTCTACCAGGTTGGAAGTGGAACCCTGCAGAGCGTCCATCTTTCGCTGAAACACACCAGGCCTTTGAGACCATGTTCCAGGAGTCCAGCATCTCTGATGGTCAGTGCTGCTTTCTTTCATGGCGCAAGTTCCAAGACCACAATAGTATACAGTTGTTACTTCCTATTAATGAAAATGACATTGGCTTTTGGATCACCATTATTGCATTAAAAAACGTGCCTGAAAACAAAGGTGTTTGATGTGGTTATTACATTTTGACTGTGTGCATATTCAGAGGTGGAGAAGGAGCTGGGGAAGAAAGGGAAGAAGGTGACATTAGGTTCCATCCAGCAGGCTCCAGAGCTGCCCACCAAAACCAGAACTCTGCGCAAAAACATGGACAACCGGGATGGAGACAGCCCTGGTGAGATGCGCACAACACACACACACACACACACCCTTGTTGTTACTACTGGATCAGAGATAATTCTGTCATAGTAGTTGCTATAGATGGAATATGAAATGATTACTATATTGAACTCAGGGATATTTGATACTCAACTCAAGCTGCATCTAAAATAAAATTGTGATTGTTGTGAGTAAAGTGAATAACAATTACCATTGTTTGTTCACAGTTCATTCGGGTAGTGTTGATAAAATTCAATTCTTGATATTGTCTTTACCAGCAGTAATAATATTTTTAATGTAGGTTTTTGGCAAGTGCCTAGTCTGTGCTTTTAACCCAAGTGCATTTTTCCATAGACTAACCTAAGTGTGGTGGATGTCTCTCACTTGCCTTTATTTGAAAAATGATCTGCATTTTGTTTTTACCATGTTGTGCATTTGCCTTAGTCTGTTGTTCTTTATTTACATATTTACATTCATTGTTCATGTTAGTTTTCAAAGCACTTTCTAAACTCTGTTTTGGTAATTTATCTGTTTTATTTTAATCCTGATCATGCAGTCTTTCCTGTGTTGTTCCCCAGATCCAGTGGAGCCAGAGGTGGCGGTGTCATCACCAATGCTCCCCAGGAAAGAGCGCCCACTCCTGGACAGCAACCTGAATGAAGATGACCGTTTGCTACCTAAAGACAAGGACAAGACACGAGGCAGCGGCTTCCTCAGCCTTATCAAGAAGAAAAAAAAGAATGCCCCAGCCCCGCCCAAACGCAGCTCCTCCTTCAGAGATATGGATATCCACCCTGAGAGGAGGGGGCTGACTCCAGATCCACGAGACATGGACAGCTTCAACAATGGTGCATCTGTGGCCTTCAATGACACCACACACACCATTGACCCCGCAAAGTTCCTGGGGGCTAACAACGGGGCGGGGGGCATCACTAATGGGGCACCTACCTTCCCAGGACCACTTTTTCCCAGGAAGAAGGGGGCCCCTGCAGTGCCTGGTCCTGGGGGAAAGACGGCTACCACACCACCCAGCGAGGAGGAGCTGGTGTCAAATTCCAAGCGCTTCCTGCGGTCCTCCTCTGCCTCCAGCATGCCTCCTGGCTCGGATGGCACTGAGTGGAAGTCTGTCACCCTGCCCCGAGACCTGGGCCAGCGCCACTTTGACTCAGGCACCTTCGGAGGCAAGCCGGCACTACCACGCAAGAGAGCCAATGAGCAGAAAGGGGAGAACGCCCCTAGGATGGGCACCCTGACTCCTCCACCACGCCTGCCCAAGAAGACAGAGGATACATCAGATGAGGTGTTTAAAGACACTGAGCCCAGTCCAGGTTCCAGTCCCCAAGCGTTAACACCTAAGCTGGTGAGGAGACCTGGGGGCCAGGGGCTGGACAACTCCAAGACCAGTGCACTCCAGGCCGAGCTTCTCAAGCCCAACGTGTTTCCTGCTCTTGGGGCGGCCGGGGACGAATGCAGGGCCCGCCGAAACAAACACACCGCGGACTCCTCATCCACCAGGGAAAGAGGCAAGTTCCAGAAACCCAAGCCAGCACCGCCTCCACCTCCCCCCTCCAATGCGAAATCGGGCAAGATCTCCCGCAGCCCGACCCATGAGCTCCCATCCCCCTTGTCCACCACCTCAGACACCAAAGCTAAGGGCCTGCCTTTGCTCTCAGAAGCCCACCACACAACCACTCCCAGTGACCAGGCCCGCTCACCCCTCAGCGAGGGCTCTAAGAAGCTGCCCCTGGTCTCCACCTCCAAACCTCAACCGTTAAAGACCTCCACTTCTTCTTCTTCAGTGACCGCTTCCATCTCCAGCCAGAGCCTAGGAGGCTTCTCCTCCTCCCTCACTTCCCCAAGTGATCAGACCTCCCCCACTGCTTTCACCCCCCTAGCGAAAACCCGACGCTCCCTTCGCAAGACTGTACCCCGCCAGCCGGCCGAGCGCACACCCAACTCAGCCGTGACACGGGAGATGGTGCTGGAGGGCACCGAGCTGCTCCGTGCAGCCATTTCCCGCAACTCGGAGCAGATGGGTAGTCACAGTGCCGTGCTGGAGGCCGGCAAGAACCTGTCAAAGTACTGCATCAGCTACGTGGAGTCCATCCAGCAGATGAGGAACAAATTTGCCTTCCGTGAGGCCATCAACAAGCTTGAGAGCAGCCTGCGGGAGCTGCAGATCTGCCCCACCGCCACTGGGAGCGCCAGTGCACAGCAGGACTTCAGCAAGCTGCTCTCCTCTGTCAAAGAGATCAGCGACATTGTTCAGAGGTAGCGCCATAGACTCTTAGCCCACCAAGACATAACACTTGAACTGATATGAACTGTATCTTACTACCCATTTTTCTGGCTAACTGCATGAACCATGGTTGTTTTCACTAAATGTGGTCCATGCTGAACTTGTATTGGAGAGCAGAGAGTGAAGCGCGTTGGATAAAGAGTGTTGGATTCACACTAAGTACTGGAGTACACTTTGAAACACTTAAGCCTGTGGTTATTGTGGATGGAATCAAAGGAATCTTTCTCTAGACATTTCAAACAGAGTTTGTAATATTGAAAAGCCTTAACTATGAATGAACATTTCTTGTGGCCTTAATGAGAGGCTCGGGGCCAATTCTGTATCAACATGACTTTTCACCAATCATTTTTGAAATGATCATGTCTTATGTTTCTACTTGTTCTTTTCCTCATCAATGACACTAGTAGATAAAAAGCCCTGTGATATTTGTTTCCATCACTGTCGGTGTGTAACATTTTGCATTGCTACCAATGACAATGTGCAAAAAAGAAAGAAAGAAAAAACCTTAACCTCACTATGTTTGAGGATGCCTTCTAACATTCAAACAACTTCTTGTGTTTTCACCTGTTTTAATTCATTAGGGAGCTTCTGGAATCGCACAATGTTTATAACCTGATGTCTCCAGCCACCAGATCCACCATTTCTCTCCAGCTTGTACCATTGGATGATATGAGTGACGAACGTGTGTGCCTGTGTGTCAGTATTTAGTTTGAATGAATGCTTATTGCAGTATTTGCAGACATGTGCCATAAAGGAATGTTGGAAGCAGGCGGACTAGGCAGAATGAACACCTAGGCTGCACCTCTTTGCTTCTCTGTACAAGTTGGTAACAAAATAGTGCCTTAAACACTATTGGTAGAGCTATGTTTAAGACTTGCCACTTCAAAAAGTGCCGAAATGTGGCTTTGGTTGGACTGTGCTAAGTGGTTAAAAATAGTTGTGCTAATATGTCTATTGGATTTAAATGTTTGATCTCCATACCAAACAGTTGTCTCCAGTATATATTGGAGAGGGACCAGGGTGCAGGATCCAGATCTCACTGGATCTTAATGTTGTTTTGTGTTGTCCTCAGACTGAATGCTTTCCCATTTTTTTTTTATTTGATTCAATATTCTCTACATGCCAGTCACAAAAGCCATCAGTAGCAGCGTGGCCTTAGTTGAAGAGGGATCACAGACTGAAACAGTGTTTCTCCTACCACTGAACAGGCGGGAAGAGCCTCTTC
>OMKZ01015323.1:15982-30640 GCA_900302535.1 Neoniphon sammara | reverse complement strand
CACTCCTGTTCCTCCACCCACTGCAATCTTTCCTCTTTCCTGGCCCCGTCCAGCGCCCATATTGTTGTGGTTCCGCCTGCTGACAAGCATCCCAAGATAGCTGCAATCTTTGTGTCCTGAAAGTCTCGAAACACAATAGACACTATCACTTTTGGAATTTGGGCATGATCTAGTGTGTTTAATCATAGGAAGTTATACACTGACAAGGACACCCTGCATGGCAATACTTAAGAGGAGCGTCTTAAAGATATGTAATGGGACACCACTGTCTCTGTGTCGGCAGGACTTCTAAAACTCCCGCTTCACTGACACCTATACAGCACTTCCCCACAGGCAAAAATAATAATTACAGCCTCTTCTTCTTCACAAAGAGAGACACCCAGAGAGAAAAAGAGACCAAAATGCCAAAGCTGAGTCAGAGAATGACAAGGAAAGACAAAAAAAGAAAATTGCCACATTTAAGAGGTGACAACCCCTTAAATGTGGCAACTTAACCCTGGGTTCAAAGTCATAGCCACTGAGACACGAGCTGTAGAAAACAGAAAACTGAGTTTGGTGCTTTAATTCCTTCACATACATGGTGTATGATCAGGGTGGCTCAGCACACTGATTACAGACCAGTTTAATGGGGCCATAATAGATGTGTATGGAAGCCACAATAAAGAAGAACAAGGTTTGGAGGAGGAAACGTGTCCCACTCATTTAGCTTGCTCTAAAACAAACCGCAAGGCCTTGGCAATAGCGAGGTTGAATGACCAAACAAGGTTGTATGTGAGCGTATGTGAGCAAAACCAGACTTAAAATAACATCTATTATGCCATCATGTACGCGAATGCCTCACAAAAGAGACATTACAAAGAACTAAAATAACAGCGGAAAACAAAGCTTTTTTTTTTTTTTTTTTTTATTGAACATAGCCTCATATCTTTCCCATGGCTCTCGTGGTTCAGCGGGGTACTTGCGATGTGAATCCCTCTAAGCGTCTTTGGATAAGAACCTGCTAATTGCTATAAATCTCCCGCCGGATTAATCCCCCCTCAAATCCTGTTAAAAAGTCTAGCTGATAAAGCAGAGCGAAAGGTTCCGCCGCCGAGCCAAGTAGAAGGCTTTCTCCATCCGATCTGACAGCGAGTTCCTTTCTGACCCCGGCGTCTTGGAGGTCTCCCTTGCAGCCCGCGTGCAAAATGTTAATTTGACGTCTGCATTGTAACTCGGCTGAACCCAACAGCAGTAGCACATCCCAGCCTTGGTGGTAGTCACCCAATCGCTCACAATGGCTGCCAACAAAGAGCTGAGGTACTGGCTGGGGCTGTAAACAAAGTTATGGTTGTTATAGCGACAGGGGAAGTGGGAAGAGCTGGAGTGGGGGCTTGTTGTTGATGGAGGAAAACGGGGTTTGGTGAGGCTGGAGGAGGCTGAAGTGGTTTCAGGAGGGAGAAAAAAAAAGAACAAGGGAGGAGAAGAGAAGGGGAGAGAAGAGAAAAGTAGAGAAGGACTTGGGCGTGGGGGAGGGTATGGCATGGCGGGGGAAGGGAACATGAAAGCAGAGTGTGTGAGAGTTTGTGCGAGGAAGGTGTCAGTGAAGTCCACGTCCACCAAAAGATTTATAGCTGGCTTGCGCTCAGGTCAGCGGAAGAGGAGACAGGAGGTCAAAAAGATTGAGAGCATCGTTAGTCTGTCCTCCCTCTCTTTTGGAAGACCAATTAAAAAAAAAAAAAAAACACAACAAACATCACAGAGGAGATACATACACTCGCAACAAGCATCCAGAGAACCAGCAAGGAGGAGGTTTTCCTTGAAATTTCAACGCCACTCAGCCATCTTTAATTTGGCACAGTGAAGAAGGGCAGAACAATTGTTTGAATGAATTACGCAATATGAGACATCAGTAAGCTGCCTACAGCCTGTGGGAAGCCCATCCTGTTTTCCCTGCTGTCTCTTGGTCTGTGTGTGTGTGTGTGTGTGTGTGTGTGCAAGTCAGGGGTGGGGGTGACTCATCTTTAAGAGTCATCTTCAGAAGAATGGTTAGTGAGTGACAGCGTGTCACCCACGGGCCACGACACAGAAGCTATGACGCAGCCACACACACACACACACACACACACACACAAGTTCATGCAGTGGCTTGCAAGCTTCCTGGCATCCACAATAAGGTTTAATGATATGGTTAATAAAATCATATTGTAGTTATTGTGAGAGATACTGTGATTGTGATATGATTGACAATTTTAGTTGGAATCATCATTTTTGCTTCATAGTTTTCATTTTCACTGAAAATAATATTAAAATCATGTGATTTCTAACATCTGGAGAATGTGATTTGTAGGCCAAAGTGTCTCTGCAGCACCATAATACTTGATTTATAATGGTATTTTTTTCACCCATTTTACCTTTATCAAAAAAACTGAAGCTCCTGTGATGGATATTGTATTTGGCCATATTATTATTTTAATATTTCGATTAATTGTTCAGCCCTAATCCGCAGACAAGAATGGGTCCCCCAGTTTCACTTAAGTGCACTGCCCAATACACACACAGACACATATGCTAATACCACTCAACATAAAAACACACCACACCCATTTCCAGGTGAGCTGTGTTTGTATTTCTTACAGCACCTGTTGTGGGTCACCCTCACAACCATGACAGGTTAAGAAAGCGACAGGTGTATTACTGTAAATGAAAAATCTGTTGTTCATTGGAAATGGAGCATATAAACAGGGAGGACGGACAGGTGAAAGGCTTTTCCCAGGTGTCTGCACTGATGGAAACACCAACATCTCCCATGATTCTCTCTTGTGGTCCAGAGTCTTTGTCAGTGAGGTGCAACCCCTCCCTGCTTAAACAAATTCAGGTGGCTGGCTAATAAAATTCTGAACGTGACCTTTCGAGACCCAGATCTTGCTTTATTGTCTTTTGTACTGCCTATTGACCTGAGATTAAGGGAACAAAAAACGTGTTGTTTAAAACTTAAAGGCCAATTGATGTTTTCAGCCTTGGGTGAAGATTAGCCGAGATATGACATGAGATTTGGTGTTTCGGCCTCTGGCGAAAAGTAAAGGAAATGCAGTAAACAATTTTAAGTGCAGTAGGTCAAGTCATTTTACAAAAAAAAAAAAAAATTCCAACATGACACAACAGACGAAAACGGATCTGTCAGGGCTGAAGTGGAGTCTACTAAGTCAAAGGAACACAAAGATAAATCCCCCCCTTAACCATAGTGCAATCTATCCATCCAAATAGTTTATGTAATTTGGCAAGGTTTCCAGTCTGCGAACATAGATACCCAGCATAAACCACAGCCCTCAGGGGTGAAGAGTTTCATTGAGAACTAATTCTTTGAAGAACACCAGTAAACTGTATCTATCCGCCCCGAACAAGTACAAATTGGAGGATAGCTACAGTTTGCAACTGTTCTTCAACAGGAAGTTGTTCCCAATGAAACTCCTCACCCCTGAGCACTATGCATTATGTCAGGTGTCTGTATCATTGTTTTTCGAAAGAGCTGATGCTGTTGAATTTTTCACTCATGCATTTTTGGCAGTCTGAGATAAAAAAAAAACAATGCTTATCCAACTCCACTGTATTGGGTTGAAGGGAGACAGGGAAGGTTGTAACAGACTAGAAACTTCAAAATCACATAAAACATATCTGGATGGATAGACTGTACTAGGGGTAAGTGGGAAATAACTTGTTTTTGTATTTTGGGTGAACTGTTCCTTTAACATTCCAGACCCCAAACACTATTCAAAGGAAATAAGGTAACAAGATATAAAAAGTTACACTGGCAGATTGTCAGCGGTGACGATGGGAAAGCCCTGGTCACTGGTTTGAGGATTTCCTGCACAATGTGACTTTAAAGCACAATCACAGCGAAAACAGAAGCTTGGCACAGTTGTCTCACCTCATCAGTTTTTATGACCTTGCCATAATAGAGTAATTTAAGCGCTTGTGTGCCAGCCATGCACGCAAACCCACACATGGACAGTTTGGCATTTCAGTTTGATTCTGCAGGTGTTTTTGGTATACTAACTAAAACAAACACACCCATCCACTCATCCTATCACCATCCCTGGACACCACGGCTGTAGGGTCACAGTGCAGGGAGCTCTGTGGCTGATGGTGGGCCTGGGGGCTCATCAGCGCACCCATCAGTGCTGTGGAAACACAGACTGGTCCATTACAGCTGCCTCATCTATCAGCACTCTCTAATGTAACCAGTCAACAAGAGAGGTGACCAACCCCAAGAGAGTCACAGGCATGTGAAAAAACAAGCAAACACAATCAGACCTACAAACAATAGCAGCATGCATGGAATACTAATTTGATACTAACACCATGTAATTATGTGAAGATACACAAACAAGCAAATTATAAGTCAGTAAATAGTCTTAATGGTTAACTTAATCATAAGATTGCGTGGCAATTTTTATCTCTGGGCATACCAAGACATAGGAATCCAGTTTCTCAGTCACGGCTGGGGAATCTGGGGGTTTCAGTGTGGACAAGTTGGGACATGTTCTAGACAGGATATGATCTGGCACTCACCCAAAACACAGTGCCTGGCTAAACCAAAGAGTGGGTGATAGTTCATGCATTTACATCATATGCTATCACAATGTCAGCCTGTGGCACAATGAAAGAGATCAGTGTGTATCTGGACAGTGAGAGTGACCATCAGGTCATCTGGGTTCTGCATTTTTTAAATCCTTCAGGAGGAACTGGTGGCCCCAAGTGCATCAAAGGACAATTGTGACCAGTTTTGACTGCTGATTCAATGAGCTACCGGCTTGGTTTGGTAGCAAAGAGAGCAGCCAACTGCATTCCTCTCATATTCTGTGGTTATTTGAGCATAGCTGCATTAGCAGTGCTTTGATAGCACTATCAACACAGCTATACACTTCCTTTCCCTCCCCTTCACCAGGACTATTTGCTTGAGTCACCATACAAGCACAGAGAGAGCTGGACTTAGCCCACAATTTGATGCTTTTATATATTGATAAAACATTATTCACATCAGTTAATGAGTGTGAGCCTTCAGGCAGCAGTCATGACATGCAAACACAGAAACCTCAATGCGGGCAGGCGTGCACACTAAACAATCTCTGCACGAGAAGTCGGTCAGCATGTGACCCGTGTTTGCACTTGCACCCGTTGTGCCACCTCAGGTTGGAGCTTTTACTCCCATGGCTTAAGCCTAGTAGTTAACAGGCCAATGCTCTTAGGGCAGACTGGGGCCAAATAGCTTGCAGGTCCTACTAAGCTGAGATCATCTGGGAGATTTGCAATGCACATTTTAGATTTGAATGAAGAGCAAACCCTGGTCTAGTATGGGCTGGCGCGGATACAAGGTGACACTGCATGTCCTCTCTGGGCGCTACGAAAAGAACCGTTGGCTACACATGCAAATGTCAGCCGTTTTTAATTCACTGATAAAAATCATCTCCCCTATAAACTGCTGCGCACGTGAAAGATCGTTACTGTGTGAACATAAAGATAGAACTGAATCGATCTGTGACAAACTGTCCTCAGAAGCTCATGCAAATAACATTGTGCGATGACCACCCTCACCTTAGTTCAACTAATTTTGAAAGCTTTAAGTCTATGTCTTGTCCTGGTCACCACATTAGATCAGCAACATTAACTATTGATGATTTCTCCATAGGTCCCCATATGGTGGAGCTCTTGGGGCTATGAGGCTGGAACACGAGGCCGTGTGAGAAACAGGCCGCAGCAGAGCCGAAACCACGGCAAGCCCTTTCAGTCGCCTCTCCACTGGGAGAATCCTCTTACAGTGAACTCTAAAGGCCCTTTTCTATAGAAAAGTAACATGGGTATCTGCCCATCAATGGAACACAATAGGCCGCCTTTGAAAGAAGAATGGCTGGATGACTAGAAACCGGTAAGTGACAAAAGACAGGACTTTAACTTTAATGGATGTCAATGGAATAATGTCTTTCAATGGAGGAAGCTCTTTGACTTTGTTAGTTCCTTGCATGACTGAGGCCACAGGAGGGGGTGGGGAGGCTTGAACCAGCTTGAACTGTTGTGCATTCTGCTGAGGCCTATGTTCAGATGAATTTAACACCTGTCCTTGCTGATGCATATATACACACACAGCCTACAGAATAAGGGCTGTTATAGGGGATTAATGAAGCCTGTGGACACTGTCCAAACATAGAGCTATGCTGTTCCAATGGAGCCAGCATTAGACACAGACACTGTATGCCTTAATAAGGGTGAGCTGTGTGTGCTGTGTCTGTTCACACTCCAGTTTAGGAAGTCTCTGTGTCAGCCAGATAAGGATCAGGGGGCCATCATTGCCAACACCTCACTATCATCTCTATAGATAAGACTGCTGAGGGTCCCCGTCAGTGAGGTCATTCAGCATATGCAGAGTCAGACACAGCCCTGTTCTTTTTCCATGCACACACACATTCACACCTTTGTCACCTCCCTCACAACCTTAATGACCTCTTTGGCACCCTTACACGACTTAAGAGGCGAGACCCAGCCACACACACTTGCTACTGCACTTAATTTCTGACACTTCCATCTCTATGATCTCACTGAGATAGATGTGGGCCACTAGATCAACCAAGCTTTAACTGTCACCTACTTTTTAAAAATAAAACCCATCGCTAATAGTCTCGTGCCTGATACAACTCCACATAGAAGGCTTTGTAATTTGACTACTCGCTGTTCAACTATAGAAAATGCTGGAAGACATCCAGAGTGCACTGAGCTGCTAATGTCAGTCCCAGAGCCTCTCATCTCATTCAAACAGTAGTTGTGCAGGTTTGCATGTTTGGGATGCCTTGGTAAAACTTGGCAGTCTCTTTTAGTAAGTAGGAAGTGGACAAGTGGGGAGGGGGGAAAAGAAAGCATGCTTGGTGGATGTGAAACTATTTAGCTGGGTTTTGAGCTAAATATTCCTTAAATAGTGTCAGGGCTTCTCAACTGAAGCATTACCCATGTATATTCAGGCCTATATTTGGAAAATGACTAGCAGCATATGACATAACCCTTTGCCTTTTGACTATATGACCATGGGCATGTGGGTTCTTCACATTTTCATTTAAATAAAACCCTAAACTTTCAGTTAAATTAATTTGGAGTGTGTCATACCATGACAAGAAAGGTTTGGGGAACCTAAAGGCAACTTTGGGCATTTGTTGTTCTGTGGGAAATAGTTTGGAAAGCCCTCGATGCTGTCATTAGAAAAGTGCATTAATTTCCCCAGGGTAAGTTGTCCCATTCATGACATATGGCTCACCAACCACATGACACTACAGGTCCAGCTGGAAGAGCTGAGCTTACAGTGAGGGAATAGGTGCTTCGGGGCATCCCCAATTCCTCCAACAAAGAACAACACTGTTTAAACTGAAAGAACCAAAATCCCTTTCACTGGCAATAAACATCCACTAACCGCTGCTTGATCTCCTCAAACAATACAAGTGATTAACAACTGCCAGAGTACACAAAGGCAGTCCCTCTCCTACTGGGGAAAACAACCTCGGGCAAACGAGAGCAAAGATCTCATTTGATGGAGTTAACATGGCACGTTCGCGTGAATGCGCTGTTGTCATTTCAGTCCGTTCACTTCTTCCGCGCTTCGGCCGTGTTTGCAGGGGTCTTTGCAAAGCCAGAGGTAAGACCATGCAAGTGGAAAACCGCTGAGTCAGACTTTCAGAAGACTGACAGCGAAGGGGCCAGTGTAGACAACTAATCCTACATCCATGCATGCTCTGGCCAGACTCTTTTCACTGGACACACAGAGACTAACCCCTCCACAATCCCCTTTAGCTCACAATTATAGACAAGCACCAGGAACTGGCAGGCTCGCCTCATTCAGCAGTTACTGAACTACAACACTGTTATAGTTTCAAATAACAAATAGAGTATTTCCCCACCAAAAAGCCTAAGAAGTCAGGCTTGTCTTGTTTTGAGATGGTTTGAGAAGCCCTTGACTGTAAAGCAATGGGAAGTTTACTTACACTGCCGACTATATAAACAGTCCATTTTTCCTGTTGCTGTATAACATATACACTTTACTCTCTTTTAAATGATACTTGGGCATGTCTTCAAATGGAAGTCTGAGTGAGAATGCATTTCAGTCCATAGCTCACATACCATTTGAACTCCTTCATTGCACATACCTATGTGATGACTGAATTCAGGTTCAGAAAGGAATAGTTGCTCCACACTGTCAGTCCCATAACTGGCATTTCTGTCTGGATTTCTGAAACTGATATTTTTTATGGATTTTAAGAGCGAGATTGATCCAAGACTAACACCAGACCTCAAAAGTTACTCTGCTGATAGTTCTGGTGGGGTCCTACCATGAAAAAATATCTCAGGAACTGAAATTTTTTTTTACCCTCAATGTTAACGGTGGTATACCCTAAAGTTTGCCATTAAGACTTGGATCACAAATCAGGGTCCAGGAACACAAAATTAGTGACTGGTATTCCATTCATAAGAAGTTAGCACGGTGAAAGAGTTTATTATAACGACTCAGGTGTGAGGTTT
Source organism: Neoniphon sammara (assembly GCA_900302535.1). Classification (NCBI taxonomy): domain Eukaryota; kingdom Metazoa; phylum Chordata; class Actinopteri; order Holocentriformes; family Holocentridae; genus Neoniphon; species Neoniphon sammara. The sequence continues at coordinate 22,108 of OMKZ01015323.1, read as the reverse complement.
TCCTCTACAGGCGGACAGACAATATCAGTGTTTTAAACGGGGATCCTGGGGCGAAACGTTCATCAGGTACGGGTCTATAAACCGTTGTTGCCTTGGGGTTCCCTGACATGGAAAAGTTTGGGAAGCCCGGGGTTAGGGCACTGAATCAAACACAGTATCTAGAGTCGGAAACAATTGTCAGTGCAAAACAGAAAGAAGTGATAGTAATATTCAGTACATCAAATCTCATCAAAGTAAAGACAACGTCGTCGCCTGCAATAGTTCGACTTCATAACATTTTTGTAGCCGGGACTAAAGGAAAACCCCATTGTTGTTATGCGCGTCAGAGGAGGTATGCTGTCACACAGGAGCAGTTTCTACGAAACTACAGATAACTGAGAGGAGCGCCTGTGTGCTGAGCAAGTGAGCGGCGTGTAAAGACCAGCTATATTATCATTGCTGCTATCTAAATGTGTGAATTACTCAAAGTACTATTGACTCACCCTTCATCCAGTCGACAACTTGCTTTGGCGTCCACTTCGTTATTGGTTCCATAGCTTGCATGTTCAACTCAATATCAGGGAGAATATAGTACCAAAACTCCGCAGCGCTGTTTCGGGTCTTCAAATACACTTTGCTGTCACATTCTCTGCAGCAGTTCACTTGTCCGTCTGTTTGTGTTCACTCACTGAGCGACTCTCCACACGCATGACTGGAGGCTGGTCTGAAATCCCTCACAGCTTCTCACCGCCCGGACTGGGATCAGTGCTGCCTTCAAGTGCTGCCGGAAATATCCAACTCCAAAAAGTTTGGCGCTCATGAGTGACCCAACAAATCGCTGTACACCGCTGGGAAAGTGGGAATTTTCTATGACTGAAGTTGTAATCGTATTTCATTCATTTATGTTTGGGATGAATAGTTGAATTGAGTCCTATTTATTTTATTTTTCTTGTTTTCATATCTAACACGTTTTTCCTAATAATATCATTAAAAGCTAACTACATCCCATATGCTAATTTTTATAAGGGGGCTGTGTGTCGCTTGGTTATGTTACAGAGTCCTTTTTTATGAGCTAAATCACTTGAAAGTCGCATTTCAGACTTCAGAAACTGGACGTGGGACTTTACGAGGAGTACCTGAAGGCAGCATATTGTAGTAGTTTCTGCTACCGGGCATAGTTGAAACCACCGAAAGGCGATCAGAGATCAGACTCATAGCAGCCGCACTGTACACATGCTAAAAAGGATATTGACAAATTTAGTTTCCAATGCAAAATGTATTGCAAAAAACACAGTTGTCAGATAATATTTTTCAAATGGTGGATGGAATTTCAAACCAATCTGCGTTTATTTGTACAATGCGCTTTAAATATTTGCCCATCTCCATGTCACCACAGTCATTATGCCAGGTGAAAGTTGATTATTACAGCTACCCAACTCTTAGAAAAACTTTTTAACATATACTTAGCTTACATGGTTTTAAAAAAAACAACTCACATCTTCCGAATGACTCAATAGAGCCCTCTGTTGGCAAGTCACTTCTTTGCAAGTTATGTGTAGGGTACCCCCACAATAATGCTTCATATTTTATAGTCTCATCTGCATATTTAACTAACATTTCCAGTTATTTTACCCAAAATAATTGGATTGTAGGCTAAAAAGGTGTCTGATAGCTGTTAAAGTTTTCACGATTTAACTTGAACTGAAGGATGATGAGAGTAAACACACTTCCTGTCTTAGAGCAAATTGTCACCTATGCTTGGTGTGTTCTGACACAAAGTGAACTTAACTCACTCATTGTCTCCAAACAATGTGAAACACACCTTGCCTGGGATAGTCCCATCCCTTGCCTGGACGTTCCCATCCCTCCACTACTGAACAGCTGGAAGCGGTTGTACACTGTGCACTGTAATCAGCTGCAGATTAAAGCTGAGCTCTTATTAAACCTGGGCACGCACCAATTTGCTGTCAGGCAATAAAATTGTGGAAGCCACAATACAGTGCTACACTACAATTTCCTGTGCTTTCTCCTTTCTGCCTTGTTTGAACATGCTAGCTGCACTGAACAAAGATGGGGTGTGCATCAGAGTCCTTTCTTTAACAGTGCATTCAAAGTCCAATAAAACATGATCATTCTTTTAGGCTCCCTGGACAATGACTACATGATGACTAACAGGTAATACCAGAGGTAATATTTTATAGAATTACCTGTGGAAACAACCTGACACCTGTTGCAGAACCATGTTAGCAGAGACTGCAGCATGAAAGAAAGAAAGAAAGAAAGAAAGAAAGAAAGAAAATTCAAGGAGTAAAATGCATTCCAAGAAATAACTGTTTTTCATGTTTATAAAATCTGGGTGGAGGCTGTAATGTTAACACATCCCAGGCCTGGATCTAGTGACCTGACTAATGGGCCTTCAAGCTGTTATACCGTACTTTTAATCTCCTCCAAGAAAAGATATGTGTTACTGGTGTGTGTTGTTGCCAAGCATCCCAAATATTTCTGGATGCAGTGAGTGGGGGAGTCGCAGCCACGTTCAGTTCCCAGGGGATCTGGGTGAACTCGAAGGGGATTTGGAAAGCATGGAATTCAGGGGAGGTCCTCCCTGATAGGATTAGTGAATCATGGGATTGTTGTCGAGGTGAGGTGGGGTGGGATTGGTCGGCTCTGATAAAGAGGGCCCCCAAGGCTTCATTGAAGGGCGAGGAAAGGAGGAGGAAGGGGGGAGCAGAACGCCTGATTTGCCACCAGCAGGCCTCAGCAGCACAGGCACAGAATCTGACCTTTCTTAATATACAAGACCAGGGTTTCAGACTTGTTTGGCACTTCCTCCAGCAACAGGTCACTTCAGTTCAGATTACAATCGCCACGCGTAAAGAGCAACTTCTGTAACCCCAGTTCCAAAATTCTAAAAACAAAAAAGCTAACCTCTGCAAGGCCCCCTCCTCCAACATTTATTCAAAACTCCAAATGCAGGAAGTCCAGTTTTGGCACTGTTTATTATTCTATGACCTACATCAAGATCAGGCTAATAATATCATATAAACAAATGCTGGGACATGAAACATCACAGCACAGGAAGTTATCCACTTCACTATCTAACCCTGACAGGATATGAGGGATTGAAGATGTTGTTATAATACAAATAAGTCCACTTCCTGGTCTTGACAGCTTTGTTCTATAAACACTGAGCACATTTACAGTAGAAGGGGAAATGTCACATACCCTGCAGCAACATTCAGAAGCACACAGTGAAACACCATCCCATGTGTATCCCCATATACTGTGCCCTAAATATATTTGGTATCATCCATGTGGGTGGGCCATATTGAATTACACAACATAGAATAGACCTCAAAGTCTGAACACGTATCCAAGACGATAAGCAACTGTCTTCAGACTCCCAAAGCAATTAATATTGAAATGACCAGAGTACAGACAGGGAATACATGGGGTGTTTTTCAATGATATCCCTCGGGGAAGAGAAAGGAGGGAGGTGAATAGTAAAATAGACAAGACAACATAGTATTTTAGCAGACTACTTCCAGTCATGAGTTATCATTTTAATTAATCAGCTCTTCCTCCTCCTCTCTGAGGCAAGCAGACCAGATCCTAGACATTAGCATTGGCACAAAGATATCTCCTGGTGGTGAGAGGAGAGAGGGGGCTATGGAGACATAAAGAGAGCAGTGTGGCAGCAGACACAGAAGATCCTGTGTGCTGATTCTTGTTGCTGGGGAAGATGAAGCTAAGAGATCTTTAGACTTAGTCTTATGGCCACATACTGGAAAAAAATAAATTTCACACACACACACACAAAGAAAAGAAAAAAAAGAAGAAAAAAAAATATAATTCAGAAAATGATTAGAGATGTTTCCAAACACAAAAAATGCACATACCCATGCAGATATATATATATATATATACATATGTATATATACGAAATACACTTTGCAATTTACAGCACACACATTGCAAGAAACTGCATTTCCAGCATCTAAAATGCACTTCTACGACATGTCAACTACATGTGCAAATGCATTTAAACTTTGAAATATATCTTTAAACACATTCTGAAGAATATGTGAATGGTCACATTGCAGTATGGGCAGCAACGTGATGTGCAACCTTGAGCTCCAACCCCCCCATTTGTACCTCAGTAACTAAGTTAAGGAAAACCTATTTTTACTGCACTATGTGTGTTGGTGTTTGAATGGCACTGAATGCAGCAGATTCTTTCAGTCCATAGAACAAAGGCTAAAGAAATGTACTCTACTGAACCACCAAAAGCCAGGAATTTGGATGCTGGGTGCATTTAGGGGGCATTCTGTGGGTTTGAAGGGTCCGTGGGTCTGGCGTTGAGATACTCCAGAACGAAGATCTGCAGGATCTTGTTGAGGTTCTCAATGGTGGAGCGATCCAGATTCTGTTCGTTGTCATCAAATGTGTGCCACACAGACGGGAAAGGGGTGGGGATGAGGTGGAGGACACGCACACCTGACATGGAAGTAGAGGGTTAGGATCACACAGACTGTATGGATTGTTTTATTATCTTTGCAGTAGTTGTGTTGGGTTGTGTGTTTACCTCTGTTTAGGAATGGCACGTGATCATCTTGCACGTGGCCTACAGGTAGATTGGGCCAAAAATACTGAAATTCATTGGGATGATCCACAAGCTGATTCATGGAGTGAAGACGACGCTCTGAGAAAATATGGAGGATCATAAAAGACACCCAATTATTATGCAATAAAGTGTGCATGTCTCCTTGCAAAATATGGCTGGGCAACAATTCAATATCAATATTTAGAATCTTTAAGTAGAATTATATTGTGTTAATACGGCCATTCTGGAGTATTGTGATACACGATTATCATTATACTATTACATCATACCTAACATTACCATGAGGTTCAATGGGATTATTTGATTATTTAACATGTGATTTTGTATGTATGAGTCATATCGTGATATAAAATGGTCCCTCTTTGTATTTTTTAAAACTGAAAACAGCCCTATGTTCCCTCAAAATAAAAAGAAGAATTTCTTTCATATGTCTGTTATATTATGTTATGGATTAAGTAAAGAATATCTGAAGTGTTATTTATGGTCAAATTGCTTCCAAAGGTAATCTCTTAATCAAACTAATTGTTGGCATTAGCATGAACATTAGCTGCATGCATCAGCAACATACACAATCCAATGATCCCTTACCATAAAAAGAAAAATAATCTCCATAATGTCAGAATTTCTCAGCAAATCTCAGTAAATAATAATCTCAAATTGTGTATGACAAAAAAAAATTCCATAGAAGGAACATAGGGCCCTGGGAGCACAAATACACTCTTGAAACATGTGGTTGATGTATTGACTTTTGTGTCTCAGTTAAATCCGGGTAAACAGACTTACACAGGACCTTCACTGGCAGTAAAACAAACTTTTAACCAGTCAAGACTGAGTAAGTAAGCAAAGGAAGTGTGTGCGATCAGTCACCAATGTTCTGTAGTCTGGACAGCCAGCGCGTCGTACTGGGGAACTGATTGCCGAAGCGAGGGCCCGGGCCCCCGATCAGGTCCATTAACACAAACAGATCCTGGAGAAGGGAGCCAGAGGGTTTGAGACAGACAGAGAGAGAGAGAGAGAGAGAGAGGAAGGATGGGAGGAGAAAGTGAGGGCGAGATTTCAGTAGGGTCTCATGAGAAAGCAGCTCTGCACATCCTGAAGATAACTCCCTGACAAAAAGCCCATGTAGCTTTGGGGTGTGAAGATGTGACATGCTATCTCTGCAGGACACTCACAGAAAACTGTCTGTACTGTCCATACACACACACACACACACACACACACACACACACACACATGCCAGGTTCCTCAAGACACCATCTCTGCTTTATCTCTCTCTCCTGATAGGAATGTCTCCGTTTGTTGCAAAAACACTTGCATTATCTCTCTATAGCTAGGATACAGAAAAATATACCCTCACTTTACATGACATCATGTTATTGTAAACGGTATAATGAACGACGTTTGATATCAGACTCCTCAAGCCTCCCAAATGATGAAGTGGACAGGTTCTCGATTTCAGACTTCCAGACGCTGAACATACTCTATGCAGTGCAATACAAAATTCCAGCGATTCAAGAAGCGCA
>OMKZ01015323.1:0-15962 GCA_900302535.1 Neoniphon sammara | reverse complement strand
TTTGAGGTAAAGATATCTGCATGGGCTCTGTGTGTGGCAGACCGCCCTGAGATGGTTGGGGGCGTACAAAGGGATGATTCTGAATTGGTTAAAATTATTATCCTAATCTCAGGTGGCAAAGGACAGAGAAGATCGAGGGACTGACTATGCCGTGCAGTTGGTTGGTGTCTGTGGCTCCGGCCGGGTGCGGGGTCCTCTCCATCTTCTGGGCCAGGTGCCGGGAGCCGTACAGGGAGTCTGTGGAGGTCCACTGGAAAAGAGCCTCCTCGCCGTCGAAGAAGATCAGCTGCAGGGTCAGGTTGGGACTGGAGCTCTGGGGGGAGGGAGGGGTGGTGGGCAGGGGAGAGAAACAGAGATACAGAGGGATTCAGATAAAAAGAAGACACTGTACACATTCAAATGCTGGCCACAAGCGAAAGACACTAGTTTGCATTTTCTGGCTTTTGCTGCCCTCTAGTGCTTTTGGTGTCACACTGACGTGTTTTGGTTGTATTTGTGTTGGGGATGTCACAAAAATCAATACTTAGGTATCTGGTAGGCGCCAAAACATAGAAAACAATACAAACACTACTGTTTTTAGTAGCTGTAGTATTAACTTGATAAGTCACTCTGTAACTCAGTGTTCTTATTCTAATGTAGTCTGTATGTTTAAATGCTTGAAACGTTTAAAAATGCAGTCATGCTTCCAGCACTGTAAATCAAAATGAGAGCACATAATCATACAATTGTAGAAAATTCATACAGTTCCTCTAAATAGAAATTAGTGTTTTGTTGGGGTGCTTTGTTTTCTGCAGGCCAATGCAAACGTTGCAACTGTAACTTAATTTTCTTGTTAATGTTTTTTCAATGGGATTTCTGCTTTTGACGTGGTATCAAATCAGGTATTGAGAATCACAGAATTTCAGTGATATTGGTATGAACTACCAACACTTGTGACATCCCTAGTCTGTGTGACATCTTCCATGTCTGTTCATAGTCTTGATTTGCACACCTTCCTGTGCAAAATGCAAATTAAAACAGGTAAGATCTATGTAATTTGTCAGTGATTAACTGCGCGTCTCCCTCTGTTGCAGCTAATGCATTCGTATTCTGTGTGCTTCACAGTCCCATAGTGACCTTTGTGACAGACCGCTGAGTCTGATAAACAAGTCCCTTGGCTGATCTGTCCCTGTCACAGGGCCTGTCACTGTCCACCCAACTGCAGTGGACGGGGCTCAACGGTGAAAGAGGAATAGGGCAGAGAGATAAGCTGCATGAATGCTAAGTGCGCTCTCTCATACAATCAGTGTTGTTTCTGTGGGAAAATATTACACAGTAACCCGCGTTTGGTGTAAAATTTGGTGTAAATTTCCCTTGAAATAAAATCAGTGATTAGAGCCTTAGTGCTTGAATTCTTATTCATCACACCAAAGTCGTGTATGAGAACAGAAGAGTGCAGGCTCTTTCCTCTGGCTGCCAGCTTTCCTTAGTCCAGCATCTACACAGTAATTTATGTATTTTTCTTAATGAAACCAGTTACCATGGAAGCCCATAGCTGCCACATGAAAAAAATAAAAAGTCTAAATTGTGAGTTTTTTTCTTGCAATTTTGACTTAATAACTCAGAACTGTGAGATTTAGAATTTTTTCTTCTTGCAATTGTGACTCTGTGACTCAGAATTGTGATTTTCTTCTAACAACTGTGGTTTAATGACTCACATTTGTGACTTTATAGCTCAGAATTCTAACATTTTTACCCCTCCCAATTGTGACTTAATAATTCATAATTGTGGGCCATTATCCTTTTTTTTCATGTCGTCCATGAATTCCAGTTAAAACTATGGACCTTTTTCACAACCGCTATTTTGATATGAAATAGTAGGGCAGACACAGGTGTTACTAATGATATTAATTAAGGTTCCATTTTATGTAGGTCAAACAGAGCCAGGGTCCTGTTAATGTTCATGCTGGCTCACTGGAAAGACTCTGCTACAATTTAATGGAACAGAACCTTCATTAATGTCATTAGTAACACCTGTGCTTGCCCTACTATTTCATGTCAAAATGGCTCCTGTGAAAAAGGTCTATTGCAAATTGAAACTATATTTTGTATGTGACTTAAAACTACAACATGCAACTTGTCGCCTTAGAAACTGGAAGTTAGTCTTTCTCGTCAAGTTCGGGCCCCAACACAACAAGAAGAGGACGACAAAGGCAGGCAATTTACAAAAACAGCAACACTGGTGCTCCTGTGTTTTTGAACAGGTTTTGTCTGCTGCACGGCTTTCTCGTTCTTTTTTTTTCTCTCACTGCTTTCCCCCATTGTTGTTTCTATGAATTCATTGCATTGTGGCTGCTAGCCTCACCTTGGCCACCCATGGCCACAGCATTATTATTATTTTAACATCATAAAGTTGCATATTGCAGCTTTGAACCTCACGCCAACCCTTCACCTTCTGAGTCTTCAGCTCCTCATCCAGGGCCCGTGCCAGCTCCAGCATCATGGCACAGGGAACAGCGGAGTCGGTGGCACCCTGAAACTCCCTCCCATGCCACTGTGGCGGGTAGTACTTGGAGTCGTAGTGACATGCCAGGACCAGGCGGCGCTTGGCTGACGGGTCGAGGGTGGCGATGAGGTTGGTGAAGGTCAGTGGCCCGTAGGGCGTGTGTGACTCAAACCTGTCCTCTGTCACCTCCCAGCCTGCTCTGAGGGAGCCCAGGGTTGTTTTGATATGCTGGGGGCAAGATAAGAGCACAAACACATTATGATGAAATGGGTGAATGATTCATCTTGCCTTTGAAATTAACCATGTGCAAAATTTTGCTGATTGGCCTAAGGGGCAATATGTGTCTTTTAAGTAATAAAGTGAAACTTTGGAAAGGAATGAAGAAACATTAGTTACTCAAAAAAAATAAAACTTGTGCCCAGCCAGAAATTGTAATTGTTGTCAGAACTTGCTATGGATTAACCCAAGTAAGCAAGAGGCTACATCACCACAGGGGGCTAATTTTTACTGTAGGCGTGTGTCTTCATTTGAAAGAGATGGACTACCCTGGATAGATCATGCAGCAAATTCCAAAGTATTTCCACACCGGTCTTTGCCTGCGACACTGACCTCCTGAACAGCCTGGCTGCCTGCAGAGCCGGGGTACCGGGTGACCAGCAGCGGCCTCAGGTCCCTCTGCCACATCTGCTGCAGGTCCGTGTGTGACAGGGCGCTGCGGATCTCATCTGGACTCAGCGTGACAGCTCTGTGCTGGAGCTGGATAAGACCACAAGGAAGAGACAATTTAAGACAACACAAGATGGATGAGAAGTAGCATTGGGATAAACTGATATTATGTGAACAGGGTGTGTATCTTGTATAACTGAGCCGTTCCTAGAATTTCATTGCCAGGGTAATTATGGGGTTAACAGGGGATAATTAATTTGGCTTTCAAACTATGCCAACAAATACCCACATTGTGATCCACATCATTATACTGCTCCAAACAGTGAATGGAACATAGGGAACTTGACTCAAACACAGTTTACCACTCTCTTCAATCAGTGTCTACCATCGCACAGCTGCAGCAACTTTCCAAAACGAGAAGTGGAATTTTATGATGCATTCAAATTGAGCAACAGTGTGGATGAGGCACCAAAGATCATGGGCTAAACCACTGGTTTGTGATGTGAAACTGAGTGACTCATAACAGTCATTTCAGTCGATCATATTACTGGAAACGAGACCAAACTACAACTAGAACAAAACCACTTTGGCTTGGATTTGACATGAAGAAAAATTCCAGCGCTACTAGGATTATTTAATATTCGTTACTGTATCACCGCCTATGCAACAATATCTTAGCTTAAAAAAATGTACTTAAGTATGAAAAGTAAAAGTAGTCATTGTTAAGAATGATTTGTCTCAGTGTTATATCATTAATGCATTTCAGTGTTATTATTATTATTATTAATGTATTTTAGTGTTGTAGCTCAAATCTAACAATGCATCATATTTTAAATTTTGCATGTAAAAGCTTATTCTGCAAAATGATCAGTAATTACAGTCATGAGATGAATGTAGTGCAGTAAACTGTACAATATTTCACTCTGAAATGTAATGCAGTAAAAGAAGAAAGTCTAAAAAAGAATAAAGTCACAAAATGTAGATATACAGGTAAAGTATTAGCCAGTACCTCAAAATTGTACTTAAGCACAGCACTTGAGTAAACACTTAGCACCTATTACTTTCCACCCCTGAATCAGCCATACACTACATTAATCTACTGACATTTTATCATGGTGATATGATTATTGCTTATGATCCATGGTGCTGCAGTATTGCTGTACTATCAGTTTTTACATCAAGCTATGTCAGATGAGTCAAGAACAGTTTGATATGAATGATCTTAGTAGCAAAGCAGCGGGTTTGAAAGCACTCTTCAGAGAGGGACATTCACACCAGACAACAGGCAATCAGACAGGCTGGCGTGAACAGAGAGTGATTGAAAAGCTTCAAGGAAAGCAGAGGGCTACTTTAGGAAGGCAGGGATCTAGTGAATAGGGAGCTGGCAGGCCGCTCAGAAATGTGAAGGGTGCTTGTGAACATGCTCCCTCTCTCTCTTCTTCAGACAGATTCCCACAAACATGATAGCACTGAGCGAGGCAGAGCTGTAAGCAACACAACATCAATACAGGTTCTCAGGCTTACGTCGTGTTCAAGCAGGAAGTACGTGTTGGATGAATGTTAGATTACAATCACGGGCAAAAACAACATATTGATCGTTTGCATTTGGTCTCAAAGTTCACCTGCAGTCTGCCACAGAGAGACTTGGTTGTCTTGGTAACAACCAATTGAATGGAGAGCGAGGACAGAAAGAGCTGATAGTAAATGTCAGAGCACAACCACCAAACCCCCTGTGTAGCTACTGCACACTGCTCCCCTCTTTCCAACGACTGTGCAATGGCTTCACAGTGGCTCTTAATTGGCCATGTGGTGGAAATGAGGAGCACATCTGGGTCATCAAATCCATGTCTGGGATCTGTAGGGCTTCACACTGAATGGTCAGTATCGGAGTGAATGGCAGACAAGGAGCAAATTTCCCAACTTTTCTCAATTCGACAGCAGCACGATTGCTTTCTCTTACAAAACAGCCTGTTGACAGTATGTGCTGCCGTCAGCCGGCCCTATAATTACAAGGCAGGATGCAGTAGGAAAGGTATAATTATGTGGTGCAACTGACTGAGGATCGCCCTCCCAAGAGATGGGGCTCACTGCACTGAGCTCAGAGAGGGTTAAATGGGGGTTCACTTAAGATCTATAAATACCAAGATCTGCAATTGGAGGATCAATGGTGGTGAATGTGCTGCCATGGCAACAAGACAAAAAGGAGAGGGGATGAAAGAACATGGATAAGGGACATGAATGGCCAAGTACCTGTTTATTACAGGAGAATTACACAACAGTGCAGAGAAACAATGCAGAGGATTGTGGGAATAATAACAGTAAAGGAAACCGGTAACATTGGCTATATTGCTGCATTCAATTTGATACGCTTTATGGATATCCTTGTTTTGTTTTGTTTTGTTTTTTTAAATCACCGTTCAGCAGGCCTCTAATTAATTTTCTTACAAATCAACCACACTTTAATTTCACTGATAAAACTATGAATTAGGATGTACGCTATCAAAATGGTTAAAAAAAAAGAAACAAAGAAAAAACTAAAATAAAAACTATAACAATACATACTAAGTGATAATCCTCATCTGATTGATAAAAGCTGTTTGGCAAAAATGAAATTCCACGAGAATAAAAACAGTAAATAGATAAGTTTACAGTTGCTTCAGTCCTGGTAACGGCTGTATGAAAGTATAACATTATGACTTGGCAACTAAGACAACACAACATCAGACGTGAACAGATCCTCTTCGTCTACCTTTTCTTGTGTCCAGGGAATCCCGGTGGTGCAGTGGATAAATGTCACCCAGACGGCCACGGTGTAAGACAGACGCATAATGAAGGGACCGCGGCGCCGCTCTGCCATCGCTGTAGCCGTTCCTCTCCACATTCCTGTCTCTCCTCTGTAAAGGCTTTACGGATCATGTGAAAGGCAGGAGGGAGGACCCGCGGCTCTCTGATCCGCAGCACGTCACTTTTGTGTGAGCTTCATCCACTCCGTCCCAAGGGCCCCGTGTGATAATAACACAAAGACCCCTTATATTCTTTTACTTTTAGGTCTGCAACAAAATGTCAACTTTGAAACAAAATTTTCATATAAACAAACTGGCTATTAGATCGATTATTGGGACTTATGTGTAATTGTGATGCTCGGCGAGTGATCTTGTCATAATCTATGTTTTTATGTTGTTTATGTGTTTTTGCATTGCAAAATATGCTGCGATTATCGATTTTCTGTTTAAGGGAAAAATAGGAAAGAAAAGAATAAACTAATAAGCAAATCATAATGTTTTATATTTTATATATCATGTAACAACTCAGTATTAGCAAAATTTAGGCTACACAGCCAAGGAAACAACAAGATAAATGTGCTATTTACCAGATACACTTAAATACATCAAACTGCGGTAGAGATTTCTTATTTTGAACAAATAAACCTAATAGAGTATTCAAAGACACTACTTTTCCCGTAAAATGCAGTTTCCAGTTTGTGATACCCATTGATGTGTTGATTTGATTGTGGCCCGATTATATTAAATAGTTTTGCAATGCTATTTTTGTAATATCTTTTTAATTTTTTTTCTCTAGTAGTTCATTTTCGGTAAAGGTAAAGCTGTTTGTTTTCAGAGTATCTTTTGCAAAGCTCTCCGGGCGTCCCTGGAACGTCAGCTACGCACGTTGCACCACGTGTTGTAATTTCACATGGTCAACCCGGAAGTGTGCGCGGTGCTGCATCTGTCAACAAATACGACCATACTGTTGCATTGTAACATTGACGTGTAAACTCTTTTACAACATTTTTTGTAGCTACATGTGTTTTTTGCGTGCTCGATAGCAGCCATGGCAGAAGAGGCGTCCTGCTTGAAGGCACAGCTCGCGGAGAAGGAGAGGGAAATTGTTGCTCTGAAGAAGAAATTAGTCCAACTAGAAAAGGTAAAGTCCCGCCGAGTGCGGAGATTTTAGGCTGATTTCAGCAGCTGCAGTCCATCACTGGCGCAAACACACATTGTAGAAAAGCACCGAAACGGCAAAAAAATTCTGCACATTTTTTATATACTAGCAGGTTAGAGTTTTGGTCCATGATAGAGGCTAAAAGTTACATTATCGTTCAGCAGCCAACATAGCAAACTTTGGCTATTGTCTGTCGCGGAAGGAAAGTTTTGCAGTAGTAACAGTAGTAGTTCAATTAACCACATAAGTTAAGTTAGCTGGTTAGCTAGCCAGACAAGCACATAATTAACTGTCGTCCTATGAGGAGATTATGTTCATACCCTGCACGTGTAACGTTAAACATCAACAAACAACAATAGAGGTACATGAAACGTAGTGCCAATTATTAACAGTCCACACAGCACAAAGATAAGATAATATTGGCAGTAGACATATGCAGTGACAGATTGGCCATAAGTGGCACAAAATATACAAGGCTATAATGGCAAAGGACACAAACTCTGTAATGTTTCCTCCCTCGCATATTAGAGCCATACATCAGTGCTGGAGCTACATGACAAGGTGACAAACCTGGCCCCTCTGAGAGCCAAAACAGCCCTGTGCAACGAGGACATCATGCGCTACAGCAGACAGCTTCTTCTGCCAGAGCTGGGTGTACAAGGTAAGGATGACAGTAGTCTGGTGTCTTCACCTTGGGGCGACTATACCAAAGCATGGACTGTGTTCTGTTATGGTCAGGTGACGTTTATGGCATGGATGGATGGAATAAAGTGTGAAGCTTGACTGTCTGCAGGTCAGCTGAACCTATCCAAGACCTCAGTGCTGGTTGTGGGCTGTGGAGGACTGGGCTGCCCCCTGGCACAGTATCTAGCTGCAGCAGGTGTCGGTAAGTTGAATATGCAGCATGACCCTGTGCCTAACCTCAATCATTAATACTTTAAAAACTTCTATTATCTTGTTCACAGCGACCATTTTGATATGAAATAGCAGGTAAACACAGGTGGTGACATTAATGGAACTGAACTATAATTGAGGTGCAGCAGAGCCTTTCCAGTGAGTCAGCATGGACAATACCAAATGGAACAGAACTTTAATTAATGTCATTAGTAACACCTGTGTTTACCTGCTGTTCTTGTCAAACTGGCTGCTGTGAAAAAAGGCCTATTGTCCTCATTATCAAATGATATGTGAACGAGTAATTGTTGTGCCATCAATGGTTTGCCAGGTTATTAGTGTCCAAAATGAATGTTTTGGCTCACATGCCAGCCATTGTTGAAGCAAAATGATTTTGCTCACCAAGACTTTATTCATCGATCATAATTATTAATAAAAAATTTTCAACAAATTATATTAGCCTGTCCATTTTCGTTGCTGTTTTGTGCATACAATTAGGTACAGTGTGAAACATTCAATAAAAAGCTTTGAGCAGATTCATAGTTTTAATTTAAAACTTTCTCACTCACTTATTCAGTGGATCTTAGTTTTTAATTATTTTAGTGTCCTTCTTTTTCACCCCTGCCATGTGTCGTCATGGCTTAAATTTTCACCAAACTGAGGCTAGTTAACCATCCAGACAGCTGAGAAATGGGAGGAAAAGTTCTTAAAACACCACCACTTTGTGTAGAGACAGTGTAGCAAGCAGCCATTGTATTTCCATTAATTTGACTGCCTCGTGCTCAGCAAGTGTGTGTGTTACTGAGGTTTCAAATGATGTCCTCTTATAAAGTCATTCTCTTACAAGGTAAGTCAATTGTGATGGGTGAGATGTTTTACTTTATCCACTAAAAGCCCATTTTTCCGGTATCTGTCACTGAGTGGTTGTTGAATTTGACCCTGGTTATAGGTTAGTGTGAAAGCCTTTACACTGATGCTTGTGTTGCCTCAGGGCGCCTGGGGCTGCTGGACTATGATGAGGTGGAGCTCAGTAACCTCCACAGACAGGTGCTGCACGGAGAGGAGAGCCAGGGCCAGGCCAAGGCCCTGTCTGCTGCCAGTGCAATGAGAAGGTACTGACTCGGACCCTGTAATATACTGCATATAACATAATCATACATGACATGACACTGCATGTGCGTCAGTATTCCACTGAGTCCTGAGCTGATGGTCTGAAACACCTTTACAGCAGTATCATTTAGTGGAAAGATGTTCTTTGCACAATGGTGCATTTAGGAAATGTACTCTTGCACGGTTGTTCTAAAACAGGAGAAACCATTTTGAAACAGAAAACATACTATTTTGATATTATTACTGAGTGCTCAGTTAGTATGATAATTGGTGCATTTTTGCGCTTTTTGTGACCCTTTGGTTGCTGTGTAATGTAAGCTGGCGCTTTCCAGTCTCACCACACGATATATTTAGTTGTGTATTTCACCCCAGTCTGCAAATATTGTGTAAACATGTTATTTTAGAGACAGCTGTTTTTGGTGCCTTTTCTCCCTCACAGTACGTCCACTGTGGTTAGCACACACATTGTACAGCCATAGCCACATGAGGGCGTCCTTTCTCTGACCAGCAGTGACTTCAACAGTGTCTTGATGCTGTGTCAAGTATACAGAGCCGTCCTCTTCCTGGTTTCCTTGGACGGTTATGCATATTAGTGATAATTCAACTACCTGTTTAATACTACAACTTCAAGTTCAACTGATATGGAATTTGAAGACTGTTGCTGATATTTTTTGTTAAAGCCACTGAGGGATGATAATTTGAACCACTATTCAATATATATATTTATCCATTTTTATGCCAGTTAATTTTTTTCAGTGAGCCTCTGAAACAGCATTTAGACCTTAAAACTCTCAACTAAAACCTAGACTCATGAAATTAATAGCATGGTTGCCAGCTATTTAAGGCAGGGTGACCCACCCAGTCTACACAATAGTAGGGGAAACTCTGACATACGTTACCACCTTTAAATGAAGAATTAATTTACAAAACTCATAATTAAACAATTAAACAACATATAGAAAAGGTTTAGTAGTCTATCTATGTGTCTGTGGTCAGGGAGGAGACAGTTGAGAACACAAATGGCCGACATCCAAGGTTTAATAAAAGGCCAGTATCTGACTAATATATTGGCAAAGCCATATATAGATCTAACTTTGCCTAGTGCAGACTTTTTAATGAAGTTCCAGACTTTGACTTTGTGTGTGTTTGCAGGTTGAACTCGACAGTTGAGTGTGTTCCCTACCACCTCCAGCTCTCCTCAGAGAACGCCATGCAGCTCATCCAACAGTATCCTACTGCAGAGCCTTCAGCCTGCACCTGCTTCCCACCAAATATTTCTCGATGAAGATCATTTTGGAAACTGACAAATGAAACACGTTTTGATTGATAAAAGATCTATTGTGTTGATGACTGCTGTCTGTGCTGACGCCTTGACCTCTCTGACCTCATATATGACATTGTGGCTGATTGTTCGGACAATGTTCCCACCCGTTACCTGGTGAATGACGCCTGTGTGCTCAGCGGCAAGCCCCTTGTGTCAGCCAGCGCCCTGAGAATGGAGGGTCAGGTAAGACACAAAGTTTTTTTTTCTAGCTCTTGGTGCTCTGCTGCACATATAATACCACTTTTTTCTTCATAAAATTCTCTGTAATGCCATTTCACTAGAGTAAAAGTGTTTTTCTGTGTGTGCATAGTTGACAGTGTATAACTACCATGGGGGCCCCTGTTACAGATGTCTATACCCTGTGCCCCCGCGCCCAGAGACAGTGACCAACTGCTCTGATGGCGGGGTGTTAGGAGTGGGTGAGTCGTCTACTCGCTGTCCTTTTCACTTTCCCAAAAAGCTATTAACTTTGTGCAAGCACAGTCTGTTTAACTGATAGTTTGTTAGTCAAACTTTCCACTTCTCATTTAGTTCCAGGCATTATGGGCTGCCTCCAAGCACTAGAGGTCCTGAAGATTGCCTCTGGACAAGGCTGTATCCTTTGCTTTTTCCATTCCTCACTCCCACATTACATACACTCCTTGGCCATTATGTTGCAGTGTATCAGAATTTTCTGCCTAGTCATCCAGATGAATGAATGAAGGGCTACTTGAATGAACTATACTGAAAGGAGATGCCATTGTAGCAGAGCGAGGGAAGGAAGGGCTGTTTTTTTTGCCTATCTGATATAACAAAGCAAAAACAGACTGAGGCATATTTTTGTTGGCATTATCTGGCCTCTCTGTTGTCCATTCATAAGCCCTACAAGTAAGAATACTCTGTCGTAAAATAGGCTTGGTTACAAAATTCTTGTACTGAGACGCACACTAGACAATGGAGCTGCATGCCACGTTGTGCCGCTCCACGGGGTTTACTCGCATGGTGATATTTCTTGTAAAATCACATTTTCCTTGACCCGGCGCGCCAGCTTCCTGCGGCCAGCAGCTGGTGATATTCGACGCTCAGGATGCCAGGTTCAGGTCCATCAGGCTGCGGCCCAAGCAGGCCGGCTGTGCGGTGTGCGGAGAAAACCCCACGGTGACCCAGCTGCTGGACTACGAGACCTTCTGTGGATCTGCAGCCACAGACAAGGTCAGGACTGAGCTGTGTGACATGCACCTTTAGAGTTTAGACTGAGGTTTTTACACAGTAATGCAATGGGATGTGATTTACTAGCTTGTTATTTCAAGGCTGAAAAGCCGTGCCCCCTCAGAAAACATCTACGTGATTTTATGTCATGCACCTTTGCCCAGAAATATTTTACTCAAGTGTTGTTCATATCAACTGGATTTGGCCATTTAATCTGACAATTGGAAAGTACAAATAATTATCCCCTAATGGTCGGAAAATTCTATTATTGCTTCCAACCTTATTTTGTGTGTGTTCCAGTGCCGCAGACTCAACCTGCTCTCCAGAGATCAGAGGATCACAGTACAGGTAGTGTGCATAACCCAGAGTGATTGGCCGTAGCGTGACTCCCTGTATTTAGTGATGTTTATTGTAAGATTATGCGCGATTTTCTCAGTTTTCATGTGCATTCATAAACTCTGATTACATCTCAGTGCTGACCCAACCCTAAATGGGAAATGACTTAAAATGCGCCTGTAGGTTTTCTATGGGAAAGAATAACATGTTCCATTTGGCGCTGCGAGCGGTGGTGGTGGATTGGTTTTGTTTATATTTCTGCAGAATTGGAGCTTTCAAACCCGCTGAGTCATTAAGTAGAGAGATGGGGATCATGATTGATTGGGCTGTAATAGAGATTGTGCAAGGGGCTCCAGTTAGAAACAGTTTTATTTCCTGTGATTTAAGGAAAAGCAGGCGCAACTTTCATATTACCCCACCCATACGACTCCAAGCAATACTTATTTCAACATTTGCAGACTGAGTCATTTCGGTTTCCCCTGCTTGACTAATGAGATACAAATCAGGATTTTTGCCCAGTGGATGAAGCCACACATCTCTCCAATTATAAAGCCGACAGAGTCTGTGCATTAAAAACTGTCCTGTTGTAATTCCAGGATTATAAATCCATATTGGATAATGCAAGTTCCCATGTCTTGTTGGATGTGCGCCCTCTTGTGGAGGTGGATATATGCCATTTACCCTTCTCTGTCAGTATCCTTTGATGTTATACACACACACTCACTCTCACATTATTATCTCAGTAATAACTCTATTACATTTCATTCATGTCCTAATTAAGCCACCCTCTTGTGCGATGTGATCATTTTCCTTATATTGCTGCTAGACATTCCACTCTCAAGTCTAGAGCAGAGGAAGAGTGAACATATCCGATTACTTCAGGAGAGAATCCGCCAATTGAAACAGCAGATGGCAGGTGACTGCCGGCCTGCAGGTAACATGTCAAAACACCTCTCCATGTAGGTCAGAACGTATAGGGGGAAGCGAGTGGCCATGTGGATCCACTTGTACATATTCACAGTCCACAGTGTCATTTCATACTGCCGGGCTATTGGTTTATTTTGGACAGCCAATGGCAGGATGTAATGGGGTTGCTAGGTGACCCTTTTCCAAAACAGTATGGTCAACCTGAGCAGCTGGCCTGCTTTAAAGAAACGAATATTCAAGGCTTCATTTTTGTGCTGTTCTATTGGGGTGTCTTTATCAATGAGCTTTATGTAGTCTATCATATAGTCACTTCTCACATACTCAACTCTGTTCTGGCTGCATTATTATAAAATTATACATTTTCATTCTCTGTTTATGCCATTCCAACTCATGAGAGCAGCCTTTTTATTCTTGTGTTCAATAGTCTCAGAACTTAGTGCAATATTTTCTACATCTTTTATTTTTATTCTATTTTCCTATCATCTACTGCCATAGTTACATACCTATGTCATTACAGAAAAGAGGCCTATTCCTAAATTAGTATTTTGAATTTTATATATGCTCCTTATACACTAGACACCTGTTATTTTTAAATTGTATATGTTCTGCTTTGTGTTGCATTATGTTTAAGAGGACCTATTTTAACAGTGCAAGTTGAATTCCTCACACAAATTTATTTTGCCAATAACTCTGATTTGTATGATATTCTAGCCATCTTTGAATCACATGAAAGTGTGTCGAAGCCATGAAAAGGAATTCAACAATGAATGCATTATCAGTATTTTGAATCTCAAAGCGCATTCGGCCTTTGATACGCATTCCTATGTGAGATCCAGCGCTGCCTACCCACTCATCTCGCTGCATTTTCTCCTGTCTCACTCCCTCCAGTCTATGTGATCTGTAAACTGGGTAACGACTCTCAGAAGGCCGTGCAGGTTCTGGAGAAGATGAGCGGATCAGACGTGGACGAAATCACTGTGAAAGACATCTGTGGAGGCCTGATGGCCTGGGCCCAGAAGATAGACCCCTCCTTTCCACAGTATTAATGCATTCAGGATGGTTTTTCTTTGTTTTATTGTTAATAAATTCAAATCAGTGTCTTACATAACTCTGTTTTTTTGTGATTCTGTCTGTTCTTTGTTTTTTTGTTACTTGTATGCACACTAAAAATCCTCCTACACAGTGAATTGTTGACCCACTAGTCAAGTTTGGTGTTGATATTGGTATGAAATAACTTTAACCAAAGTTTTTGATGTCATTGTTTGGCTGCAAAATCCCTCACACTGCAATAACTCCAATGACAGTTCCTAAAATGTGTTTTATCTTCTAATTCATAACTATAAAAAGAGCTGGCAAAACTTAAAATACTCACCATAAAATCAAATCTCTGCCTCTTAACTTTTTCCGTTATAAATTTTGTTATAAGGCTGTATCTTTATAAGCTGAATAAGTTCCAGAGTAAAAAACTAAGGGGGCACTTTTCTCCCTGTGTAATGAATTGAATCGGGTTCCCTCAGTAGAGACACTTTGGGACACAGATGATGTAGGATTTGTCCCAGTGACCCTCATCTCAGAGGGATTTAGCTGTCTGTCTCAAGTGCAGAATGAAGACAGAAAAATCTGATCAGAAAAGTGATTCCTCAATTTCTTTCCTCTTGTTAACTTCTCAGAGAATTTATTAAAAACGACTTTATTTGAAACAGAAAATATATACTACAATATTTAATATTTTGGAAGACCATGATGGAAATAAGTAGGTATACTTTATTGTTTTATCTTCATAAATAATTGCAATAAGTGCATTTCTAAAATTCTTTCAAATTAATCAGTCAAACTGTTCCTCATTTTGCTGTGGATCCTATGTGTCCACTTCAAGGACCCCAAGGTGCCCCTGGACCCCAGTTTGGCTACCACTGGGTTCTAACCCAGTCCAGCTCGTGTGGAATAAAGCTTTTGGCATGCGTAAGTTCAAATAACGGAAAAGAAAGGGACATGCGCATTGGTTTGAGCTCCATCGGAGGCGCCATTGCTTTACAGGGACTGTAGTTCAACTATTCCTGCCCACACATGGAAACTCAGTTATGCGGAGATAATAAAAAAACTCCAAGCCCCAGGGACGGCCTGTGCTCTTTTACTCGTCAAGCAGGGGGAGTAGTCACAGCTGGAGGGATAATAAGATGCGCATGAATTTACTATCTGGAATAAAAGATAAGAGAAAATGTCATTAAGCGGACGACTCGGTGCATAAGTCTCAGCGCGCCTGTGGGTAAAATAAATGTCGGTGTTGTTATACAGCCGGGCTACGGCGTCGCGCTTTCCAAAAAGTCCTCAATTATAAACTTCGGGCTCCGCTTTCTTCAGTTGATGGAGTTACAAAGTTTCTGCAGTCCGCTCACAATGGAAAGAAAAGCGCCCTTTGCCGAATGTGAAGGTAAAGTACTCTTTCTAAAATAACTAAAAGCGACGTTTGAGGGTCAAACGGGCTTTTCGCGGAGAGATATTTCACCTGCAAAATAGAAGGTCTTGTGTGAAATGTGCAAATTCAGGGCTTGTATAACTTGTTTTGCTGGCATTCGGGGACTCGGGTTGTGTTCTGCCAGCGAGCCAATCGAAAGTGGGAGGGGTCCAGATGTTCAGAAGCCTTGGATCCAGATGTTGCTGGAGTTTGAATTCTTGTAAACACACAAAATATATGCTGTATAAACTTTTGATCTCCACGACTTTTTTTTTGTTACGCGCGAGTATATAGGCCTGTATGTAAGGTAAAGGTTTCTTAACGCAGCAAAAGTCGATTGCAGTGTTACAGCTAATGTTAGCATTGATTTAGAGTTTTTAAAGGTTTAAACCACTGAAATGTGTTCATAACGTTTTTGATAAAGTATTGTCTCATTGATACTGCTCATAGACTCATAATATTCCACTGTAATATCAATTCCTTCATCTTTCCACTGTGATTAGATAGGTGAATGGCTTTTTCATGTTTAAAACAAAAATAGCACTGTGTGTGTGTGTGTGTGTGTGTGTGTGTGTGTGTGTGTATGTGTGTGTGTGTGTGTGTGCGTGCGCGCGCGCTTGGGTGTATGTGTGTAT
>OMKZ01015322.1:0-12925 GCA_900302535.1 Neoniphon sammara | reverse complement strand
GAACTTCACACCTCGTGAGTCAAAGCGTTTAAGCCGGGCTCACAGTTATTGTTGTTTCTTTCATTGGAAATCCTTTTTGCAGACGGGTTGTCTCGTTGAAATCGAGATGTCCTATTCAGGAGAGACATGAGGGCAACAAAAAACAGTCAAAAAACTGATCATTAGAAAACACGCTACATTTCAGTCATGCATTCCAGCAGTCAGCAGTCAAGTCAGAAACATGGCTTATAAAACATTACATAACAAACATCATTGAAAATGTGAGATTGTACAGCTTTAAAGCTAGTGAGTCTGCCAAGCTATTCTCATTATAAAGTACTTATAAAAGAAGATGAGGTAACTTTATGTCATTAATAAGAATAATTAGTGGAAACTTTATTTTCTATAATAAAAGTCAAGGCACTGTGGTAAAATGTAACATGAAACAGGTTTTCACCCCCTTCTGACCGGCCAAGAATTTTTTTTCTAGTTTTGCTGCAGCAAAGGCTAGGCTGAAAAGAATAAGACAAGTAGAAAGTACTGATGATAACACAGCACATAAGTCACATCAATGATAGCAAGTGAAGATAATACAGAAAATACATAAATAAATATGCAGCAAGTTCATAGACAAATGTACAGGTTAAAGCAGATGCCCACTGTGCATCACTAGCTATGAGACAGCAAATAAGAGATCTGCAAACAGGGATTCTAGCTGTTTATACCGACAGATGGAAGTAACATATGTACCAAAATATGTTCTGTGTGCAGATGTGCCTTGTTAGCTAAAATTTGCTAAAATTTACAGATGGAGAAAACATACTGTACATCCAGAAATGAGTCTGAATGTGCAGATGTGTCTCGTTAACATTTATCAACATTTACATAAGTCATATAGTGTTGTGCATGGCTCCGCTAACTAGCAACTGCATGACACCCTGGATAACATACATGAGATCATTTCGTTTTTGTGTTTAGTTGTGTAAACGTTTCATCTTGCAGGTAACTGCTTTGTAAAAGCACATCTCAGCTGTTGTCATGTAGTGCTGCCAGCTGGATTCAAAGCAGCATAACACTTGGCCTTCGGGTTATTATTGCTTCATTAAACCTCGCAAAGTCACTACTGAAACCAAGATGTAATGCATCTAAGCTTTCATTATGCCTGTGTGCATACACGCATGCTAGTATGTGCGTGTACACTGCGCTCTTAGTTTAAATGTCTAACCCGTGTGTTTCCATACATCCTTGAGTCTGGTTGGATCTTTTATAACTTCCTCCAGGAAGAAATGGCAAACATATTGTGCATGTCAAAACACGGTGTCTTTTATACATGCATCAGACTGCAACTTCAGAGGCGGTCAAGACCAATGGCTTAGGTTCTGAGAAAAAGGATTTGGCATATATCTGCCTCAAAAAAACTACTTCCTCTTTCAGTGGGTCAAGTTGTGTAGCATGATCTCAAAGAGGTCAAAAAAGACCTACAAGGCAGAGTGGCTCATATTGATTAAGTTTCAACAAAGAGACACTGGACCATGACTAAATAGCTGAATAGGATTAGTTGGATCGGCGAAGGTAAAACAAGATAAATGTTCATCTTGTCAGCCTTCGTGCATGTGCCTTCCTTTGGCTGGTGAGTTGTGTAAAACCTCATCCAAAGCATGAAAATGAAAGCTCTTGCTCTGGGTAGAGGGGTAGATAGTGTTTTGTGTGATAGATGCCCAAGGACTCAACAGAGAGTGAGAGAGGGAGATAAGGCAGAGAATAGAGGCAGAGGGAGTAACAGTGACCTTCTCCAACCTGATGGGAGGGGGCGGGGGAGGACAGTCATGAAGGAAGAGTCAAAGCCCGACATACTCATGGATTTCTAAACGGAATATTGATCACAGGTTGTGGAAATGTAAGGGAAAAAGGTGCTAGGTGCGGGGAGGGGGGGCGTGCACAAGTTCCCCCGCACACATAGCACAGAACATATTCCCATGATTGCCATGTTTATTTAAAGTGACACAGTCCCATTAACACTTGTACCCCGAGTGAAAGAGGGGAAAGGGGCGGGGGCTGCCAGCGGCCACTCAGTGCCTCTCTTATCTGAGTGCACGCGAGCGGGGGAGGGGTCCAATCAGAGTCGGTCCTTACCCTCACTTCCTGTTTTTCCTGCCGGGATGTCCCATCACCTTGGCGACCCAGTGGCACACGCAGCCTCTCGGTGCCCCTCCTCTTCAAAGGAGTCGGGAGGCCTCAGGAAATTAGCTTAAGGTCTCTTAGAGGGAATCAGTTCATTTCCTAATGGGCACTCATTAGAACAATGGCCGAGCGCCAAGTCCTCGCTGGCTTCAGTGTGACGTGTTTTCTTTCTTCTTGATGATTTTGATGGATTCCCCACCTACAGTATACAGCAGACACTTTTTTTCCCCAGCAATTCTTTTTCCAGATTACAAGTGCAGTCTTCAGTATTTAATCTCTGAAATATCTTTAGAAAGGTTGAAGTTAAGTGTTGGAATCTGGAATCAAGAACCAAAAATCTGTTTTTTGGGGGGGGGATTCAACAACAAAGTATAAGTGAATGAAACTGGTCTGAGGTTCATGGTCATGTTAAATGCCCTAGGATTGTCCAGCTTTGACTTTTGAAACCCAGAACTCTGCCGGTGCCCGTGTTAGATAATAGGTTGTCATCAAATGAACAGGCACAGATTGGCAGAGCAGTGCCCTCTCCACTCTGTCAACACATATTGTGGCCATACGGCCTTGGTCTCTTTCTTGGAATCAGGTATGATTGGCCTCTCATTAGACATATAACATCTGTCAGTGGCTTGGTCTGGCCAGGCTTATTGTTGATGTAGCTGGTAAAGTAATAGGCTTAATAGACATGTGCTGGCCACAAGGTTTTTGGTCCCCATACTGTGTGGTTACGCTCCTTCATGGCCTCTTCCTTGGAGCATCGGGTTTCTGTAAGCTCATTTAAATTCATTGCTACCCACAGAAGAAATTAAAGCAAACTGGACGAAGACCTGAGAGATGAAGATAATCTTGATGATACTGAGTTCGAGTTTTGATGGGAGTGTTGGAGTCCTGTTGCAAATCCATGAAAGGCTCTGGCTCGGTGTGTGAGAGACAGAGCAAAAGCAAGTGGCACACATATCTGTATGTGTGTGTTCTCCATTGGGTTGTTATAAAGGTCAGGGCCCAACCTTGGGGAGACGTCTAGGCACACGCTGACCTCACACCCTTCCTCCCCCTTCACCCCGTTCCCCCTTTCATTCATAATGGGGTTAACGAGATCTGTCACCACCTCACCCTGCGTTTATTATGAGTGGGCTCTTTCCTGTGTCAGGTAAAAATAATCGGGCAGTTCCGCGGACGCATTTGGCCACCGGGGTCCTTGTGGATCCTAGATGGCTGATTGTTTTTACTGCGGCTCCTCTCGGGGGGGAATGAGCTGGACGGAGTGCAGAGGAGAGGACGGAGAGGAAGTGACTTTAGCTTTTAGGTTTGTAGTCAGGAATGCTGCCGCCACCTCCTCAGGACTCTCATCTTACCTGCTAAAATTTAAACTGAAAGAAGTACAAGTGTTTTTGGTTCACCTGTCATTAAGCCTGCAGTTAGAGGTAACTGAAAAAAAATTCAACTTTGAAACCCAGAAATTATATAAGGTGATGTCAGTAAACTGTATACAGCACACGCATGTTTACCGCCCAGCCAGTCTGTGATGCCTCATACCAAAGGAAACCAAAGAGAAGAGAGAAGCATTGGCCAATCTGATCAGTTTGCTCACTGTTGTTCAGGAGAAAGTTTGTGTTGTGCGCTTTTATTCATATTCATTTTTATTCATCTGAAGTGCACATCAGCAGAATTTCATATGGGCAAACAGGGTGAATGTGTGGCATCTCAGTTAAGGAGAGGATCTGACACCTTTCTCTGCATTTCATCAGAGAACAGAGAATCAATCAACAAATCAAGTTTGTTAACCCCAACAGACCTTTTTCACAGCGGCCGTTTTGACATGAAATAGCAGGTAAACACAGGTGTTACTAATAACATTAATTAAGGTTCTGTTCTATTTAGGTGCAGAACCTTAATTAATGATGAGTAGCATAATTAGTAACACCTGTGTTTACCTGCTATTTCATGTCAGAATGGCTGCTGTGATAAAGGTCTGTTCAAGTCAGTTTTGACTCAATAGTTTTAACCACAATTTTACATCCATTACATAAACACATGCAATAATGTAAGACTAGCTTTTTTGTTCTGAAATGAGAAAATAAATATCTGACAGTAGAATTGCTTTCTTTCCTCTGTTAAAAAAAACTTTATTGGCAAAAAATATAATATTTGGTAGTATTCTGTTAGATTAGGCTACCTAAACGTTGGGTGATTTTTAAAAAGAATTTTTAATGAATCAGTTCTAGGCATTTCTTTTCATAGATTCAGGCCAAAGTCAGCGCAATTCCATCTATTTATTTCTTTTAACAGACTGATTTAGTTCAGTGGGCAGAATTCATAATCAATGCATCAATGCAACGAATGAATCATTCTACCCCTACTAGTGCTTTAAAAGCTTTAAAGTTTAAGCAATTTACTTTTGTTCCGCGCTGCCTTTTACCACCACCTGCTCCCTGCTAATCACTTTGATTTGCTTTGCTTTGATTTCATTTGCCCTTCTCCACTTTCACCCTTTGCCACGCTTTCTGAATTCATTCCAAATATTCAACATGCCCAGATAGCATCATATACTTCTCAACTGCCCTCACAGCAGCCTCTGCCCCTATTTCACACCCTCAACTGACTCTACACCCCTCCGGACAAATACACACACACACACCAATAGCTGAGATATCAGGAATGCCTAAGCTGATTATTTCATGCACCTGTCAGCAAATGTGAACACCCGCAAGCATTCACACCCACCCACACACACACACACATTACACAGGAGCTGTGTATTCCAGGGGCAGAGTTGTAGGTCCATGTAGGCCAATGTCAGTGTTACGAGAAGCAAAATATTTTCATTGCGGAGGTATCTGTTCGTGTCAACAATCTGATAGGGCGCTGGGTTGAGATAGGTGGTTCCCATGAGGCCTGTGGCCTCGGCAGCGACGGGGCAGGGAGGGCTGATGCATAATCGGGGTGAGGAGGGGGGTTTGTGGGATTGGTTGTTGTTCCCAGATATCAGGAACATAGTGAGTGTCAACACCTCCAGACAGACAGATAGAGCGGGGTCAGGACGTGACAGACGGGCGATAGCCGCTAAGATACAGGTGATTCTCTGTGAAGACGCTGTTGCTTTTGCTTTCTGTATGGTTTCAACCCTGCTGGTACCACTAATGGGTTCATCTTTACAAATGCATCCTGTGCGACCGAGCTTCGTCCAAACTCACAAAACTTTATTTTAAATTCCAATGGAGATCCCGAGGTTTCCAAAGATCCCAAATATGTCCTGCTGAAGTACATGGAAAGTATATAAGTATATATTAAGTATATAGTGTATAAAATGATGCACAAAATATGTAGACATTTTCTATTTGATGTAATTCTGCAGCCATAAAACAATGGCATCTTGGGTTTGAATATTTCACTCAATATAAGTGTGATGTAGCTTCAATGAAACTACATCACTTTTTTTTTTAAACTTTGAAGCTATAAATAGTGAAATTTAAGAATTATGAGAGTTCAACTCCAATTCTCAGGGTTAAACTCACTTCTGCTGGAGCTACTGTGTGACAACATTCATTTTAATCCCTGAAGCTGTTCTAACTCTCCAAGTCAGTGGCGCATCACTTTGAAATTGTAATGTCAATTATTGACATTGGAATCAGTGTTTATTACCTGAGGCACTTTAGTCCCAATAGTACTGTATGTCCTATTTTGTTGTTGTTGTTGTTGTTTTTGACTTACTTCTTATATGTTGCTTCATGGCCTTCCGACATGCTTTTTTTTGCTGCCCTATCTTCTCTTATTGTTTTGCTGTCTGTTGTTATTTATTTGCCAACTCTATATCATTATCTAGTTTGTCCTTCAGTGTTGAATGTTTTTGTCTGAATTCCTCCCATACCCACTCAAGAGGTAAATTTCCTCTTTGCGGGCCGTCCTTGTAAATAAGAGCGTGTTCTTAAATGACCTGCCTGGCAAAGTAAAGGTTCACTTGAAGTGTGTGTTTATGTGTGTGTATGTATCACTTCTCTGATACATACACACACACACACTCTGCTCTATCCACTAAGGATTGTAGTGTTTTCATAACAGTCTCTGCAGCACCAGTCCAATAGTGTGTCTCAGATAGGAAATACCTTCTCCAAGTATCTGTCATGTGCTGATACATTTCTGCTGATGATGATATAACAAGCTCATCTCTGCTCATCCACACATGAAGGCCGACACAATGCAAATTGATTGGAACTGCAAAACTCTTTTCCATCCTCTTACCTCTGAATTTCTGCTGTAAAGACTTCATAGTGCTGTCATAATATTGGTGTTGCATCTGTCATAACATGCAATGACATATCATGCCTACAGCGGTTTAAAAAAACAAACAAAAAAAAAACAGCACACAATGCCCCGACAATCAGTCATTCACTGAAAGTATTGTATGTCAGCTGACTACAGTACGGTGTTGGTTTCTATTTCAAAAAAAAAAAAGAAAGAAAGAAAGAAAGGAAAAAGTATGCTTCTTTTTTTAAAAGTTAAGCTTCAAACAATGCATTATAACAGCAATGTGTAATTTAAAATATGATAAATATGTCAACTGTGCAAAAATTAACTTTAGAAAATGAGCGAGAGACAAAATGCTTGGTAAATTGTGAGTTACATCTAATAATAGTACAACAAAGAGGGAAAGTGGCATTTTTCTTCTCTATTATCTGCCATTGTTTCTCTTTTTTATTTTTATTTTTCAACCAAAACAAAAAATGTGAGCTATATGGTAAAGGGTTTTATTTCAAAGTGAGATGTCCTTGGTTGACCAAATTAAATATTGTACTTTTCTCACAAACTAGATCCTCCAATATTTTAGAAATATTGAATAAAGAACTTCAGGTAATGGCATTCCCCCCCCCTCAGGATTGATATATTATACTTCAGAGTGTAGAAACCAGCTCTTCCAATATTCAGTCAAGGTCAGGTGAATAATATGCAGAACCAGCTCTGTCCAATTACATTACATTTCACTGTCTAATCATGCTGCAATAAAGAAGGGAGTTTTACTCTGAAGCAGTACTGAAATTCACTGCATGAATATTCATCTATAAGTACAGTGGTTCAGTTCACGGTGCACCAAAGTTTTACCCTTGAGGCTCAGAGGAACAGTCATAGCACACTGGGTTCCTCTCTGATCTGATGTCTGCAGACAACGCATCACACCACTAATACAGCAGCAGTCACAGGACACGCTGACAGGGCTGGTGGCCTTCACTTCTGTATGCTCAGCCTCAGCGTAGGACAAACAACGTCTTGGGAAAGTATTTGTGCTTTTAAAAATAGCACTTCTATACACAACAAAAAAGGGAAACAAGGGCTCTGAAATCTGGAGTTAGATATCCAAGTTGTAACATGATGATTAGGCCGAGACATTACTGTGAATGAACTGTGTATCCACCAGGTAAGGTGTTAAAGCATTAGCTGTATTAGCAGTTAATTTCCTGTAATTGATATGCACTGCAGTGCCGCTCATATTCCTTGTTACAGGTGCTACATGGGATTGGTTTTATGCTGTTCCAAATATCTGTGTCATTGTACGAATTTCATGAACCTAAATGGCCTAAGGCAGCTGCGAGGGTGATCCAATGCATGCAGCAGCACAAAAGGGTTTAGAGTGGCGCACATTTTTCCTAGGAAGGTTTTTTCAGTTAGATGAATAGGACTTCAGGCAGACGTTCCATGTCACTGGAGCTTTTGTACACACAAACAGTGAGCTGAACGCACAGCTTCCTTCCGCGGAAATTCTTTGATAAAGTCGTGGTGCTAATGTCTGAGTGTCAGAGTGCCTGTGTGCAAAGATACAAACATGTATGTTCACCGCTATGTGCTTTAAATAAAGCCTAGAATTTTTCTCTGCTAATTTGTCCCAAATAAAATTATCCATCACATTTTGAGTGGGTTTCATTGCAATGGAAGCTGAAAAATAAGTGCACAAAAAGCATCAAAATTGTGGCACATGGTCTTCTAGCAATCTGAATTATGTGAACGCACTGATGTTTTCATGTGGCTGTAAAAGAAACCATGCCCTAACTTTTTTTTTTTTTTTTTAAATCATTATACCCTGGATTGACATGCGGAAAGAGGGTGTATCAAGGGGAAGAAGGAATAAAAGAGATTGACAAAGAGGAAAAGAGAGGAAGGGTAAAGGAGAGGTTAGCTGGAAGGCAGAAATGGGAAGGAGGAAGTTCATCCACCTGTGTCTGATTTACAGCAGTCGGATATAATCTCCCTGACCAGAGAGAGATACAACTCTTTTTTCAGATCGATATGTTCAAACAGGCCTACATAGACTGAGGCCTGTTCCTGATATCCGACTACAGATAGAAGACAAAGGAGGTAATAGTGGAGTATGAATGACTTATGGCTGTATCACTGACAGATCACAGAAATGAGAATTCATATATTTCTTCTAATTCTTTTATCAGTTTTAAACATATAGTCAGATAATGAACGTGAAAAAAAGTTTCCACAATAATCTTTCTTAATCTTAATATTCAAAGGAGTTAATTTTTTGCTGTTGTTGTTTTTAATGGCTGTTGGGAAATTCTCTTCTCTCTTTCCTGGTTCCTTATGGAGGTCAGAGGTCAGGGTGAGGTAAAGAGCAGCAGGGTAGGGATGGTAGGGATTCTAAGCGTTCATTGCTGTGGTGTTTCTGCACTGCACTTCCTAGAGATCACTCGTTAAACAATGTGTCCAAAACTGCTACATCTTTTTAACTGGATTTTATATTGAGTTTCTGTAAGTAACACTATCTCTTCAGCCATGGTGGCTATCACTGCTCATGCTAATGAACCAGTTCTTCTTCTGTTTATTACAACAAACCACAAACATGAAATGCATCATTTCCTGTGCAGCAGAGGATTTTTTCGCAGGAAGGGCCTACCAGACAGCAAGTTTTGAAATCAGCAAATGTAAAAGCTGTCACGAGGTAGACATAGGCTGAATCACTTTTACGTTATATTAATCAGTGTAGTTGTTCTCAAACTGGGGATCGGTGCCCCCCAGGTGATCATAAGATAACTTGGGGGATCACAAGATGATTATGACAGTAAACTAGAAGAGGTCACTCAGTAGAGTGCAGATCTCCACCAGGCGTGTGACACAATATCCATGTAGATAGTTGTTGTTGCTTTGTGCCACAACTCGTTATAGAAAAGGTGAGAAGGGTTTTCCATGATGGCTTTGATCTTGTCCCTTGTCCAAAAATTGACTGACATATGAAACAGCGACAGCTGTTTTACATTTCATTTTTTACAGTGGTGAAGCATCAGGCGGTTGAACCTATTTTAACCACCACTTTCAAGTGTCAGAGTGGCAGAGGCTGATTCCATCAGCCTCTGACACGTTTTACAGTGTTGTTCTCCTGTCTGTCTGCTCTGTGTTCTGTTGATTTTCTTCGTCAGCAGTGTGTTTTATAAACTCACCCAGAAAACGCAACACACGTCCTGCGGAAGCGCGGCCACAATAGGATTAAAAAAAAGCCTACTAGGCTGATAGATCCAGTAATATGAGAACAGAGAGCGATGTTTGAACAAACAAGACAATCAATGGAGTGAGGGAGCAGAAGTAGCAAGAACAAATGTTTCTCAAAGTTTTTGAATCACTGCAACCAGAAGAGGTTCTTCCTCATGCAGTCATAACTGTGCACAAAAAATTTTAGGCTGATAGGCCCAGTAATTTGCAAGATTAGCCACGGACAGACATACAGACAGACAGACACACCTGACCAAACGCATAATCTCCTGGCAGAGATAACAAAACATTTTCATCACACAAAATTATCATTGGTTCATCACTCTGCATAATGCAGTCTGTGACAGGGGGTTGCTGGTACCATTGGTGAGCTCGTCATTGCTGTGCAGTTTTGTTCAAACTCACAGAACTTTATTTTAAATTCTAGAGGAGATCCCAAAGTTTCCAAAGATACCAAAGATATGGAAACATGTAAAATGGAAAAATCTTCTGTCTAACTTTGAAGCTACTTATGGGGGGATCAGACATTAAGGGGTCACAAGCCAAAAAGTTTGAGAAAAACCGAATTAGTAATAGAGGCACAGACATTTTTGGTATAAAATGACACAGATTACTACTGTCCTGCAGAGAGTGTATTTTTTTTCCACATGTCCATTTACAGGCCTCTAATTCAAGCAGCTACTAAGCCAACAAGCCATACTCCACCTCCAGTAGCTATCTCTGCACGGAAGAGCTAATCAACAATTAGTGATTAGCTATGTCGTGCCACTGTCGTAACCGCACCACAGTGTCATTTCCTGGCGGCTGGGGGTCTGATGACTGACACCCTCCGGTTCTTTCAGTCTTGGAGATCCTTCTCAAAGACTTTTTTTATTTTTTGATGAAACAAGTATGGCCGCTTAGTAAGTCTGCACATCCAAACACACACTCACAGCCTCCCCTTCCCTTGGTCTCTCTCTAATCATGGGTGAAACGGACTTCGGCTCTCTGAACAAAGGGCGGTGTTTGTTTTTTTGCAGCCCTTTTATTTCGGGTGTGTTCCTCCATGTGCGTGTGCTGGCCTTTGATGTACAGCACACCAGCGCCCGCCTCCGCCGCCCCGCTTACCAAACGATCCGGACCCGTGACAAGGCGTGCGGAGAGGAGGAAAGAACGGGGGAACACAAAGGAGGACAGGAGTGTTTTCTTTCCTTCTCAATCACTAATTGGCTTTTTACAATTGGATGTTTAACGTCGGAGGCTTTTATTTAGCAAGGCTCAGATCTGAGGCTGGTGCAATCAGCTGACCTGACAAAGAGAACTCTTCACCTTTAGCACACAGAGACCTGATGTGGGCCATTTCTAAGTTTAGCTCAAACTAGTTAGACTTGTAATGAGTATCAGATTGTGTGTGTGTGTCTGCCATTGTATACTGAATACAGCAAGCATGGGGAACTATGCTCAAGCTATGCCGAACTTGGCTACCCCAGACGTATAGTGATGTCTCTTTTGAATATTACTATATTTGTCTAGACAGACCCTGAATCATAGAACGATGCATGATTTCTGTAAGAAAGTCGAGGCCTATTTACAGTAAATGGTGCTAGGACTTATCCAAGGCTGGATCAGGCTGATTGTCTGATATGAGGGAGTCCCCCCTCACACAGAGAGAGACAAACAGACAGATGATGAAGAGACGGGGGAAGATAAGGAGGTCTAGTAGTGGATATGAGTTCCCCAACACACACACACACACACACACACACACCTCCATCGTCTGCTGCATATTACGCTTGAACTGACGTGGAGAATGCACGTTAGGGTTTTTTTATGTGTGTGTCTTAGCGCAAAGATGGAGAGAAGGTGTGAAAAGTGTGACTTCTAATTCACCTCCCTGTGGATAGGGGTTGATTCTTCCTCTTCATCCGGCTTACTCACAATTTAAGAATAACGTGGGGTTGAGGAGGGGGTCTGAGGTTGCAGCTCTGTGAGTTCAGTTGTGTCTGTGTGTGAGGAGGAGGACCTTCTTAGTTTTAAAATGGAGTAGTGAAGAGCAGCACCCTACAGTTGTTTATTAACCTGAACCATTTTTAAGATGAAAACACCATCTGATCTGAGAACAAAATGAGCACACACACAAACAGACAGCTAACTGCAATAATCTCCTCTTCTCTAGGCCGATTCAGTTCTCGGTGTTTTTGTTGTTCCTCTGAGCAGGCAGCAGCTGTTTGGAATAACACATCTACAAACCAAACAAAACACACTGTTATCAGTCTGGGATCAGTACGGCAAGCAGTCAGTCACTCGGCCTGTCAGTGAGGCCTCTGCATGGTGCTGTTGATCCTCTGCACCAGTCCACCAGGGGGCAGTGTTTGTGAGCCAGGTGTGGGCCAATATGACCGGAGTTACAGTGGACTGATAATGAATTGGCACCAAAGCTGATGCTGTTTAGACTCACTGATACTGAACATAATGGCCAAACAGCATAGATGATAAACAAAAACATGCAGCAATAACAGCATGCTCTTATTTGAAAAGGTCTGATGCTGTATATTCCATGTGTATTTCTGGATATTTATATTAAAAATGTCAAATGGCTTGAGTCAAATTTTCTGGTGCATCATTTAGCCTGGCAGCTGCTGTCTGTATTGCTGGAAAACCCTCTACCTCCTGCCTGACTGCATGTCAAACTCTCCATCTCCCCCCTGATGGTAGCCCGTCCTGGTAATACCATACATGCCCTGCAAAGGCTCATAATTGGCAAGTGCTATTAGATGGTCAAACGGGATTATTTCTTCAAAAGAAACATTAGCTGCCTTTAGGAAGGAGTGTGAGGGATTGGGGCTCCCCCTCCCCCCCCGCACTGTTAATCTGGCAGGGGACCCCCACAGTCACACTCCTCCACCTGGCTCCCATTACCCCTCCACAAATCCCTAATCCCTCCGTTTGTTTTCCCGGATAGAGACCAAGAAGAATGGAGGAGGAGGAGGAGGAGAGGGAAGGCAGGGTTTGGGGTCATGGGTGATGGTGATAATAGTGTGATTTGACAGTTATTTGCCAGCACTGATTTACAGCTGCTTAATCTTTGCTTTAATAAAACATACATCATAACTTTTGTTCCTCCTATTTATTTTGAGAGTGAAGGAATTTGCAACTTTGTGTGTGTGCGTCTCCCTCTCTCTGTGTGTCTATGTGGCTTTGCCTCAGCGGTCTCCTCTCTTTAATAAAAGTATTGTTTGTGTTTCTCCTGATTGGGAACACATTGGGCCTGGGTCGGGCCCGGCCGGGGCTGAGGTCTGGGGGCCGG
>OMKZ01015320.1:0-15507 GCA_900302535.1 Neoniphon sammara | reverse complement strand
TTCAACACCCTGCTCCATCTGCGCAGAGTTTCATCCAATCAGCAAGAAAATGGGAAGCGATCAACAACCACCACCACCTCCTCCTTCAAACATAACACACACACACATGCTAACACACCCCCCCCTCCACGCCACCATTTCCTATCTTTTTTTTTTCTCTCTCTCCGCCTCCCTTCCCTCTTCTCAATATCTTCCTTGGCTGACCTAGATAGTAAAAAGCAGGGAGCTGGAAAAACATGACTTCAGCAGAATCAAAATGCTTTTCAACGGTCTAGCAGACTAGCCCTTTGTTATGCAGCTAAATAGACACTTGCATATTCTTCCACTTCCAGATGGCAGTATTTATAGCAAGGGTTGCTGTGTTGTTTCAAAATCCCGTGGGTTTTCATATTTTTCTTTTGCTAAAGTAGGGTAACTTTGAGGATCAAATCTCAGAATGCATGCCCCGACTCTCTCGGCTGCATGTTGTGT
The DNA here is from genome assembly GCA_900302535.1 of Neoniphon sammara. Lineage (NCBI taxonomy): Eukaryota > Metazoa > Chordata > Actinopteri > Holocentriformes > Holocentridae > Neoniphon > Neoniphon sammara. Next base: position 15,036 of record OMKZ01015320.1, on the reverse strand, counting down.
GCATGTTTACATCAAAACTGGGTCAGCATCATACCTTACTTGGATCCTAAAGAGAGGAAAAGAGCATACAACTGACACATACACGCTGAAGAGCAGACTTGTTGTCATCGCTGATCTCACTCAGAAAGCCTCCATCTCTCCTTTCTACTCTCTCTCCCTGCAGCTTCTCCCTTCTCCTATTTTAAGAGCCCTAAATATCAGTATAGCAGTGTATCTCCATCCACACACTGGCCTGCAGTCATGCTTATATGTATTGTCAGAGCTGACCTCTATTGCAAAAGAGCAGCACCCACTGTGAGATGCCGGGTTGTCTGCGATCCTTTGAGAAAAATAGTGTTGAAGCATACTGTGACGAAGTTTTAATTCTTCATCCAGCGTGGCATTTAAAAAAATACTACGAAAACCGAGCCAAGGCCATTGACTGCTGTGAGAGAGAAAAAAAGAGTGCAGTACAGCCTTTTGGGCATCAGGGGCAGTGTTGAGAGTGAAATATATGCCGTCAATGGGGCTAAATGCTACAAAATGATCCCTACATTTGATTCCAGTTATTTACAGCAACTGGACTTTTAGCCATTTTTATAACAGGACTGTCAGCCATTTTTCATAATTTATTGCATAGCCCAATATTTATAATAAAGACATAATTATAAGCCGTGAAATCAATGCTTGTAAAATTATTGAAATTTAACAAGATTTCTGCTAACATTGAGGCTATGTAATGTTGACTGGTTGCATAACCAGTTCCAGATTTCTTAACCACTGTCTGTGAATTTTCAACAATGTACTTTAAAAAAGAAAAAAAAAGAAAAAAGAATTTAGAGAGTTGATTTTATGGAAAAGTCCCATTGACCGCTGTTCATTTGACTCTGTTAAGCCCGGTTTTAAAGCTCTGTGTCGCCTCCTGGAGGTGAGGTTACAGGAACATCTCACTCTATAGACTAACACTGGTTGAAACTGCCTTGTACCTTTGAAAAGCGATCCATTCACAACATTTGACAGCTGGAAAGTAAGATCTAAAATGAATCTTACTCTGACAGACTGACTGACTTGACCACCTGAACAAAGGCAAACTACTGGCAGACCCATGAGTCCTGTATAGATATGCTTTACTTCGGATGAACTAGTTTATTTTCTGGCATTTGAACTGAACTGTGTTGGATTATCATAGGACAGCCTGAGTAAGAATGAGGTGAATTTCTGTCTGTTGTATGTATATATTCACTGCGACTGAACTTTTTGATGAACTTTCCTAGTATGGTATGTAGTGCAGTGAACAAAATAAATTTTTTGGGAAGGAAGTATTGATTAATGTATTTTCCGTTTGCTTCTTTTATTTTCCATGCCGTGTTGTGGAGTGTACACAAAATATCAATCTTTTGGTTGCATCTTTTATGAGGTGGACAGAGTTGGCAGACATCTCATATGCCAGCAGAGATACCTGGCTGGCACCAGGTATGCCAGCCGTAAAAAATCTGTCACCCCAGGCATGGAGAAATAGGCCTGTTTGCCCTGCTTATATGGCACTCCACCACAGCCAAACTAGGTCACCAGACCCTGGATATCAGAAACCAGACTATTCCATGCTGAATTTAAAAAAAAGTCTGTGTGGTTTGTTTTCCACATCCATGAGTGATTTATTTTACCCAAACTGAATGATAAAAGCACAGCTGTATCAACCTGTGTCTTTATTAGTGATCTAGCAAAATTAAAAGTCATAGGGAAAATCGTGGTGATTTCCACTAATCAAAAAATGTTAACAAATTTAACAAGATTGACTTCTACTGTATCCATTCCAGTAAAAGAGAAACACTGTAATAATACATTTGAAAGAGATATGAAATAGGTCCAATCAAAATTCTAACTGTTTTTCTTATCAATTAAGGTAAGAAATGTTAAAGGCCTATTGTTTGACATGACATATTGTGATTGAAATGAGTTTGTGATTGAAATTGTAGCCCCATTACCAAATTCAAAATACAAGGTTAGAACCTGCTAACAGTTTTTACTCACAAAGTCATTACTGTAATATAGGACTACAAGACAGAAACTAAATCTGGCAATTTAATTGTAATGTTTGTAAAATTAGAGTAAAAGAAGCCTATTAGGCTAAATTCAATTGAGGAGACATGCCTAGAACAAGTCAAATATGTTGTGTATGTAAATATAGGGCTGTGTAAAATTTATATGGCCAAAATTTACATTATTTTTTTTTTGTTGTTGTATTTTTATTTTTATTTTATTTTATTTTATTGTATTGTATTTATTTTATTTTACTGTATTTTTTATTTTATTTTATTTTATTTTATTTTATTTTATGTTATTTTTTGGCAAAATGAGACCTGATTTTCAAGTGGAGCAAATGAAACAAGTAGCGCACTAAAAGCAGCACCATGAATCCATCCAACGAGAGAATTGATAGCGATTCAGTGCGTATTGAAACGATTTCAAATATTTATGATCTCTGTTGAAAAAAAAAAAAATCTGTATTTCCTACAACATCACAGCCTGAGGGGGGATGTGGCCTCACGCTCCCTCAAACAGACACAGTGATATTTCTAACCGATATAGATTCTGATTCATCAATCCAGCTGCCAAGTTGGCTGGTAATTTCACAACATCATACCCGGCCCCCTCTCAACGCTCGGCTGCGTGTCCTGTTCTTGATCTTTGTCTCTGCCTTCTCTTTTGTCCTGGATAAATGACTTTGTGGAAAGGACGGCGTTTATTACAACCTCCAAAGAGAAGCAATGGCTAAGTATGATAAATGGCTGATGAATTTATCAGTGTGTGATGAATGTACAAACGTGCCACTCCTCAGCGCACTCGTCAAGGTGCATTTGAACTAACCGATTTTTCTTTCCTCTCTCCCTTTGTCTCTCCTTTCTCTTTGCTTCGGCTCCCCCCGCCGCCCCCCCCATGATGCCTTGAAAACCTCCAAATAGGTAAGTGACAGAATCCCAGTTTTACACACTAAACTGTCAAATTGAGTGATTTGGTTCGTTTCCCTGGTAGAAAAGGCAGAAGCTGCGCAGCGCTAGGCTTTGGCAGCAGGTACAAAAGCGACGCAGAGTGGGCATCAAGGATTCCTTCGATAGCGAGGCTGCAGCGCTTGATGACTTTTTAATGGGATTCTGGTCTTTCTGAATGAGAATGACAATGGTGTACAGACGCGCACGCCTGTGAAGTGAGGACAACTGGCGAATTGAATGATGCATAATAAAAATTACCAAAAAAACCTAAAAATAAATAAATAAGACTTGGTGCTGTCACTGTTTTGACAATGATTTGGGCACAGCCTCCACTGTATTTAATTGCATGAATGTGGAGAAAGCCTTGATTGCAGATGTGAGGACCACAGAGCCTGCTCCTGTGCCTGAATTGTAGGTATATTATTCATTATTAATACACAAGTGGAATGCAATGCGCCTTACTTTTTCCCATTTCTGCATATTCCTCCATGTATCAAGTCTTAATAGTCAACAGGCCCTACAATATTAATTAGTGATTAAATTAGGGATTAAAAGAGTGGTCAACTGACACTTTATAAGGCAAGGCAAATTACCCCTGTATGTGTGTGTGTGTAAATGAGGGCATCTCATGCCACCATCTCAGTACTGTTGATGGGCCAATTTATATTAAAACGAATCAGAGGAAATTTGGATTTTTTACATTTTTTTTATTTTTAGTACTACATTTTCCCACTTTCCTGCTGGTCCTGTTTGAACATAACATCGTGTTTCTCATTAGATCCTACACAAGACTGCATCAGAGTCAGCATGTGACGCTTCACTTCTCCCTCACCTCACTTCATTTTCACCATCTCTCCCTCTCTCTCGTACCATCTCCATGTGTATATTCTCCCACCAACCTCCTTTTCTCACTCACACAAAGGCAAATTGCTCATCTGTCTTTCCGCCTTTGTCCCATCCTTCTCTCTTTTCATTATCCCTCACCCTCTCCTTTTGTCCTTTTTATATTCATGAGCCATCTTTTTTTTACATTCTCTTTGCCTGCTCTACATAGGAAGACTATCTGAGCAAACGTGTCCTGCGCTGTTATTCAGCTCTGCACCTCATAAGGCGAGGGAGAGAGAGAGAGCGAGATGATGTTTACGTTGCCTTACAACCGGAGCTCATGTGTTCCAATTTAATTTTCTCATTCGGGCTGCTCAGATGGCTGGATTTGGAATACATGAGCCTGTTTAAATTCATGAGGTCAACTTGAGTGCTTTCTGTAATTGGAATCATTTACACACTTTCTCCAGGATGCCCTCTTAGGTCACCCGGTGACAACGTTATGATGGGTGGGTGTCTGAGGGTGAAAATGGCCACCATACTGCGAGCCATCTGAAGCAATGACATTGTATTGTTGTTATAGGGTTTGCATACAAATGTTCCAAGCCAATGTCATTCCCCACTGGCGAAGAGCGGCCTTTTTGTGTAATCAGGTGAATTATTCTTTTCAGTGACTGAATAAGTATATGCTCTATGCAGAATCATTCTAAATACCATAGCAGGCTGGTAGAAGTAACACCCCCTTTCTGCCAAATGTAGGTGATTTTAAGCAGCGGCTGATAGATTTGTATGATCCACCAGCTGCTATGGCAGGTGAACAAAGTTTTCGCAAAGTAGGGATAAAATCCAGCCTTTACAAAGCCCCCACCGTGAAGCTTATCCACTGCCCTCTGTTTATTTGTTCATATATGCCTGTTTTTTTGTTTCGTTTTGTTTTTTGCTTTTTTCTCCCCATGACCACTCCTGAGCATCGCACTTATCTGTGCAGCTTCAATTTTGAAATGAGCATCTTTATCACGCAAAACATTAAATAGGGCTCCCCGTGACCACACCCAGGCACCATACTTAGCAACATAATTTGAAAATGATTCACTTTGATATGAAATCTTGTTACCGAGGCATATATTAAATAGGGCAGCCTCACTGCCCACTACATCAGATTAGCCTAGCCCGCCCCGAGGCTAGATAAGACTGTCAAGCAGGAAATAGAATGTGGCAAAGTGTTGTTAGAGGTTAAGAGGTCAGCAGACATGGAATAAGAGAGGTGGTGCACTGCAGAAAGCAAAGGGGGCGATTATGAGGGAGTAAAGGAAAACAGCAATATTTCAATGAGAAATGGCAGCATGACAAGAGAGGAAGAAACGGGACCAAAACCCACACAGTTTTTTTTTCTTTTTTTTTCCTGAAGTGTTGGTGATGCGTTGATATAATGTAGACCCCATATCAAAAATAGAAGAGGCCTTCCAAGTGCCTTGCAACTGATGAATCTTTAGCTTTTTTTTCTTTAGCTTTTATGTTCACCACTTCTGACTGTCAGTGATCTGATGGCCTTCCCCGTGTAACCTAGACGAAATGGGCAGGTAAAGAAAAAAAAGAGATGATGGTGAGATACAGACATGCCACAAGAGTGTTAAAAAAGGCAAGATATGCGACTGGATGGTTTTTTAAAAGAGATATCTTTTTTAAAGGAATGTACTAAGTTTATTGGAGACTGGCCTGTTGGACAACTCACCCAGGGAGTGATAAGAACATAGATAATCATCCAAGTGTCCCCGGCAGATTCTTGGCTCTGGGGCTCCATGCTACCATTTTAGCATAAACTGTGTTTAGTGACAGTAGGTGACTGAGATGTCACAGCTCCACAGCTAAATGGTAACTAATCTTAAATGATTTGTGGCCAGGTATAGCAGTTATGCTCATTAGACTAATAATAGGTAAGTGATATTAAGTTAATGATATTTTAATATATGAATCTATAGGCCATATAATTAAAAAACACTGACATGTTTTCATTAGAACAAGATTTTGATAATGCTAGTAATGTGCTATCACTCAACATGCATGGACACATGAATGATGAATGGACACATGAATGAAGACATGAATGGGTGTCTCATCACTTAACAGATAAGTTGACCAATACAGCTGTTTGGTGTGTTCATTTAAAGTTTGAGGTGGCTTTACAATTGTACCATGACAACCTAATTCCAGGTCTTCCTGGTCATTATTTCCTGCCTTTTTGTGTTTGATCAGTATGCATCCATATTGTTTTTGTTTTCTTGGGTGGCAATGGTGGTGTGGTGCAGGTTCCGGCGTGGGTGGAGGGGGGGGCTTTGTGTTTTCTGGAGCTCAGCATGGATGAAAAGCCCACGACTCAGCATGCGGCATGTCTGTTGCTCCCGGTGGTCCCGCAAATTACAGGCATGCAGAGGTGCCTCCCTGGCAGCAATAGCCAGCGGGATTTAATGTTCTGTGTAAGCAGGTGCATTTTGATCCCTGCCTGTTGCACTTCAGTCAGCCTGATTGACAGTCAAAAGGAACCAGTGGGGAGGTTGCCTGCTTCGTTCAGCCTTAAAAAAAAAAAAAAAGAAAAGAAAAAAAAGACAGGCACTCATACACACTCACACCTTTCCTCTACCCTCCTCTTTAATCATTCTTTTCCCCCATGTAGGGAATATTCTTCAGGAGGTCCCGATGCACACTTCACACAGTCTCACAAATCCTGCAAAATAACAGTGGGCTTGGGCTGTCTCATTGGATCTCATCTTCTCCTGACTATACAGTCTATTTTGTTAAGCCAGACAGACATCTCTCAGGCATACAAGCTCCCGAGGAGCTTCTGAACGTCTGATTGAGAAACCAGTTGACGATACAGCAGAATATCTGACAGAAAATAGAATAAAATGTCCTGATGGAGGCCACAGTGTGTGGACATTCCCCCCTGGGTTTGCAAAGTAGTAGAGAGTCTCCGGTAAGTTCTTGGAAACGTTTTGGAAAAATTACGTGGCAAGGGAAATTTTGCCGATAATATTCACTTTTAAGCAATTCAAGATCTTGCAGGATGGAATTCTGGGAATCCTGTTCAGTTGCAACTCTGAACTGTGCATTACCCCATCATATCTGCAGTGCACTCTTCCATCACATGTACAGGTCATTGGCAGCCTGCCTTTTTAATGGGAATTATGTAGAACTGTAAGCCTCTGCATGCACTGTCCACTCCTTCATCATGTGCTTTTTCATCTCTTGCTCAGATGATTCTCAGCATCTCGCACAGTAATGCAGGTGCTCATCGGGACTATTTTTTGTTCAATAATCCTTTTGTGTTTGGTGTTATTGTTCAGTGAAAGTATGTCATGTCAAAGGCTGATTCAACTAAACTACTGATATTTGACTTCCACGAGGTTTTGCATTGATGTCTTGAAGGCAAAATGTATCTCTCTGGTAAATATAGGAAGTGCAAACAACCCCCACACTGCCTTTTGTTCCCTTTAATTCCCATGTATACCCAAATCACATAGAATGCACTTTTGAACACAGCTGCAGCCTTTTCGCAGTTGTTTTCATTTGTCCTCCAACCAGCTCGCCTCAACTTTCTTCCCTGCATGGGCACATGACGTCGAACATGTCTCTAGCTATGTTGCACTGCATATTGGCAGCAGTTGCACATTTTACTTCTGAGTATATGCTGTTTAACCACATCCTCGGTAGAGAACAGGCTATTAATCCTTTTCTTCAAGCACACTCAGAGCTTTCTCGTCTGTTTTTAGTTTTTGTAACAGTATCGATGTTTGCTAGCTAGATTGCAAGTAGAGCAATGAGAATGAAGTCACGCTCCCTGCGCTTTCACAATGCTCACAAGTGTGCCTCCTGTGTGGGCTGAACAAAAGCTCGTCCTGCATGATCCCACCTAATTCCCATGGAGAGTTTCCACCTCTGAATATTCACATTTTCAATGTTCTGAGCAGGGAACCAATGATTTTGCTCCGACTTTGTATGATGTCTGAAAGCCCACATGCATCTTTCTTCACAAAGAATCCTGTGTGGGTTGTTTATATCTCATTTTACCAGGGTCAGAGGGATTAACGCGCGCCCTATCTTTTTTTTTAATAATGTTCAATATGGAGGAGTACCAGTTGTTTACCTAAGGGTTAGGAGTCCACCGTCTGTTTGATGAGCAGTGTTTGAGCAATGCATGCCTTCCTCAGTGACTCCTTGTTTAAATCTTTGCATTTGTGGGAGCTGAATATGAAAACTGAGACTAAACTAAGAAAGTTTGGAGAAAAAAAATGGACGTGTGTGTCTAAGGGAAGGAAAGGCCAAGTGAATGAAGAAAAGAGCAGAAAGAACGAAGGAGGCAGAGGAAGTAATAGAGAGCAGAAAAGTGAATAAGGTGTAGCGAAAACATGAACAGAGGTTTGTTGCTGCAGGGAGCAAAGTGGCTGGTTTCAGTGGTGCTTTAAATGACCCTGCTATCTCTATTGCATTAAACACACTGGCCCGCAATCTGCACTAAGCCTCGAGCCTCACTCCGTGCAATCCGCTTATCCTTAAATAGCTCTAAATTAGTAGTTGGCTTTTTCACTTTGTGCCACTGAGGGGCCAGAGGCGAGTCAAGAAGTTCCACCAGCCAGTTTATCCCTAGAAGCTGCCAATGTTTTCCCGAGGTAAAGACTTTACTGCATGCAGAATATGTTGTTTTCTTAGCTTACCTTGAGGGTGGTTTCTTTCCTGAAATCTCTGAAATGTTCAGTAAGACTGTTTCAGATGATACTGCCTGCAGGGGACCGTGGTTTCTTTGCCATTTCTTTAAAGAGTAACAAGACCCCAAACCCGAATCTCTGTGAAGCCTGACCTCTAATGGTGAAAGGTAGGGTGTCTGGTCTTTGGTGGCAAATTATGTCACCACCTGTTGTACTCATGGGTGATGACATCACGTGCCATCAAAGATCAAGCACTGTACTTTTCACCATTAGAGATCAGACTTCACAGGGATTTTGATTTGGGATTTAGTTCCTCTTTAAAGGAATACTTCAACGTTTTTTTGGCAAAATAGCCTTTTTCCGACTTACCCAGACTAAGACAAGATGTATATAACATTTTCACCTCTGTACGTTCAGTGGTTTGGTTCCTATGGGTAACATTTCGTGTTAACTTAGCATAAAGACTTGAAGTCTACAGGAGTCATTAGCCTCAGGAACTATCGATGGTAGGAACTATAACTGCTGAACAATATGTGTTCAGTGGTTCAGCAGTGGATGTACAGAGGTGAAAATGGTACCAAACATCTTGTCTCAGTTTGGGTAAATCGGAAAAAGGGCATTTTGCCCAAAACATTGGATTATTCCTTTAAAGCTACACTAAACACTTCTCCACAAGTGGTAGCAAGGGGTAATTCAGCCACCAACACTCAAATTGCACAATGGTTATGGCAATGGTGCATATAGATGTGTTCTATATAGGTGTATATAGAACAGAGCCCAACAAATACATATCACTGAGTTATGGAATATGTATGCAATGCACACAATGCCACCGTGACTACAAACCAGAACTGAACCATGGTTTTTCGTTCTTAGGTTTCAACTTATTACCTCTTGTGCACCAAGAAGATTTCCGTCAGTGCCCCTACCTGACTCCTAAAATTAATTTGAGCAAATGGGTTTTGGGATTAAAGGAGATTGGATGCTCTTCTCTGTTGGAGCCCCATTTTGTGGCTTAGACTGATAAGATGGGTGTATTGTCACATAATAATCTTGCTTTGTATATCTTAAACATTTCCTCTCCTCCATTCTCTCACTTCACCTCTTTCTTCTTTCCCTGTTGACTCCTCACCCTTAGTGTCATATTATTCCCCATCACGTTTGTATGCCTCCTCTTCATCCTCCTCTCCTTTTATCTTTCATCAGTCAGTCAGCCAACAGCACACCAGCTCAGAGACTGATGCCGGCAAACTAATGTCTCTAAGCCGACGTGTCTTGGAGGAACGCTACATTAAGTTCCCCATCTGGTGGGATTACAATTACAGGTATTTAATTTGGCGGAGCGTCATTAGCCTTGTGTTATGCTGCCTGACACCGTCAAGGCTCCTCCTCCAACGACAACGACTACCGTTTGCAGAGAGGCTGAATGAGCGAGCTGGTGGGAAGACGAGAGAGGAGCAAGGCAATTGAGTTGAATGGATGTAAATTGGAAGAAAGAAGAGAAAAACAGACTAGGCAGAGAACAGATAATAGAATGGGTTGGAGATAAGAGGCAGAGAGGCTTTAAAAAAGCAGCATGCAAGATTTTTATGTGAAAATCCACCTGTCTTATCAGCCTCTTTATCAAAAAAGTAAGGCTGCATTATCAAGGAGCGTCCCATCCCACTAAGTGAAGTGCCATAGATTTGCCTTAATTTTTCCAAATGAAACTCTGGTGTTAAGTATTGTCACTGGTGGGAATTCTTCCTGGCACACAGGAGATGAGAAATCTTAAGCAAAGAAATACAAGACTGCCTCCTAAACAGCAGTTAATGAGCGATTCTCTCTCATCCCGCTGGTATCCTTTAGTATAGAGTGATCAGAGACACCATAAGATTTTCAGTTTTTTGGGGGGGGGGTTTCTAGTACTGAAGTTTAACTAGTTTTCAGACTTGCTGCCATTCGGGGCCGTCACATGCTAAGGTGCCCACAGCTTTAAATTGAAAATTAAGCTCTACCCACACAAATGGAATGAGTATGGAGATTCTACAGTTGCTAATGGGCCAACTGGCAGCCATCTTTGGGGAACCAATTAAATGACAATTCTATGGTGACAAAACAAGTATTATTAAAAAATATTGGTAATGGAAGATATTTACATTTTGAACAAAAGTACAAACTGGCACATGTGAAATCCTGTTACTTAAAGGAATACTCTGTTTTGGGTAAAATACCCTTTCTGCAACTTACCCAGAGTGAGACAAGATGTTTGATACCCTTACAGCAAGTGTGAAGCTGTCTTATTTACACAATGTATCATGTGTTACACATCAATGAAATACTTGTCTTGAATTTTTTTTTTTTATGAGTCATTTATGAGAAGTTAGATAGTAGGAGCTTCTCCTAAAATGACCCTTTTTTATTTTTTTTTTATTGTTATTATCATGTATTTCAAATACATGATACGCTGTGGAAATAAGACAGCTTTGGAGTTGCTGTAAGGATTATTTTTTTCACTTTGACAGAGCTAGGCTAATGACTCCTGTAGACCTCAAGTCTTTATGCTAAGCTAACATGAAATGCTACCCGTCAGAACCGAAGCAGTGGACGTACAGAGGTGAAAATAGTATCGAACATCTTGTCTCGGTCCAGGTCGGAAAAAGGTATTCCTTTAAAAAAAAAAAAAATTGCAGCAGAGAAACACCAATATTTACCACCCTAGCTCACAGTAATGTTAAGAGGAAAACCAGTACATTTACCTGTAATTATGATGTCACATAATCCTAATCAGCTGCGTTATTGTTAACCAAAAGAAAAAAATGTCAAATAAATCCTGTGACAACATAATATGTCTTCCATTTGCCATGCATCAGGCCTTTAACAACATAAATAAACTCCTCTGTTGACGCGGCGACATCAGTGAATGCTACAGCTGTTGCCTTGGCAAGGGGAACCACCCGGAGATACTCCTACCCAGTTCTATTTCTGTGGTTCTACCTTTCAAGTACTGTACCTGTATGCCTTGAGTGTAAAATTTAGTGAGCGAGGCGGGTAGAGCAAGGGCAGACAGACATGAGGACGCCAGGTGATCGGTGCCAGGCAGTCAGTAGAGTTAATGGAGGGGTGCCTGTCCCCTGTCTGCTCAGTAGATTTACAGCCAACTCCCATCCCTGGAATTTTAGCATCTGCTGCTTAACATACCGCATCCAGCCTGGCCAGAGTTCCAGTACACACACACACACACACACACATAAAAACTGACTTAACCACAAAGTAGACAGCTGTGAGGTGCAGCACAGATTTAACTGCACTGCGTGAAGCTACCCCACATCTGTCATCTTCGATAGCTTGCATCCCTTGCTTTGTTCTGTTCCACGGTATATACATGCTGTCATGTGTCCAAGTGCGCAGAGGCCACATTCAAAACAGAAGGAGAATTGTTCAGTAGGTGCGCGGCGGCCGCCATTTTTCAGAAGTGACGTTCCTACCTGTACTTAATTCACACCGTCGTAGTCAATGCACCGAACCTGGAGGGGGTTGTGGAATGAATCCGCCTCGTCCCCCCATGAGGTTTAGTTCCGTGCTCACAATATGGATAGCCTAATTAAAAAGTAAACACTCTTTGAAAAAAAAGGAACTGTTTGGTGCCATTGATTGCCAACATCTTGCCTGTTTGCAGAGCGAGCTTTTTAATCAAACGCACACGGGAGTCTGTCTTTACCGAATGAACAGAAAATGGAGGGGTTTCATGAGGGAAGGTGTGTGTGTGTGTGTGTGTGTGTGTTTATGTGCGTGTTTGGGTGGGGGATTGGCATGAAATGAACTGTCGTCAAAGCCAGCGCTTCGCCAAGCATAAAACAGTCAGGAGGGGATGATTTATTGTTGCGGGGAGAACAGGGGCTCTGCTCTGTATGCATATTGTATGTGTATCTGATGGAGCTGTGGCCCCTATCGAGGAGTATTTCTAAAACATGAAATCATCATCATAAAAAAAAAAAAATGGTTAAGGCTTACAAATTGAAACTTCTTACCGCGGCTGTCTCTCTCAGACTTTGTTTTTTTTGTCTTTCTCTTGTTCATTCTGTCTCACTCTGTCACCGTCTCATTGTTCGTGTCACTCCCTAATTCACATTCTTTTTGTTTCCCCCGTTGCCCATCTTTCTCTCTCCCTGTCAGGCTGTTTCACTGCTGCCCTCCTCCCTTATTCTCAGTCATCCTCACGTATTCCCCTGCCACCTCCTCTCCCCCTCTTCATCATCTATTCTCTTCTCGCCTTCCTTCCATCCATCCCCTCAATCCCTCTCTCCTCCTTGGATCCCACTCAAAAAACGACTCCCCGCTTCCCTCCCGGATACAACGGGGAGCGGTGAGGGGGTCTTTGTAGTCAAATTGACTTGTGCCGTGTTCACCAAACAGATGAGCCGGGCAGGTCCCCGCCTGGGCTCAACAGTATGCATGACACACTCATTTGTCATGCACTGGCCTGCATGTCTACTCCTGCCAAAACGTTGTCCTGGCCCTCGTCCCAACTCTCTCCTTATTCACTCAGCGCTTAGGCTTAGGGGAAAAACACTGGTACAAAATGGCCGCCATTGTCACTGCACTGTTCTTTTACTGAGTAAAGAAGGGTTTTTCTTTTTTCTGCATTTTTTTAATTTTGTTTCAGAGAAGAATGAAACACAAGTTCAAATCAGTACTTTCTTGGAGCAAAAAACAAAACAAAACAGCGTTAAGTTGTTTCACAGTGAGGGTTTCTGCTTTTGGACATCCTTTGTGACCTCTGTGCTCTGTCACAGAAAGGATCAAGATCAAGACCCTGGTGATCTCCATCACCAGGGATCCATTTTCAGCTCATTTTACTTTCATTTTATTTTTTTTTCAGCTCATCTGTCCAGTGCCATGAAAAGCAGCTGGAAAGCTTGAGTCCACATTTGCTTTTGTATTGTTTATAATGCTGAGGAAAAATTCTAGACTAGGCAAACCAAGTTGAAGCCAGACCACCACTTCAGCTTGAATCATTGAAACCGAACAATCTCTAATCTGCTATTTGACGTTCCTAGCATGCAGGTTTGTGTGTACATGCACCAGCTTGAAATTCCACATGGAGTAGACAGTAGGTGGCACTGAATATTGTCTGTTGATATGATCACTTGAGCTCACTAAACAGCTTTTTTGCAGTTCTGTCACCTCCCTGCTTGAAAGTAGACCCAGTCAGCAGGTATTGCATGCTGTGTGGTCCCAGTGGAAGACAATTCCCGGTTCCTGGAAATGTAGCCAAAGACCTTTTTCACAGCAGCCATTTGACATGAAATAGTAGGGTAAACACCGGTGTTACTAATGATATTAATGAAGGTTCTGTTCCATTTAACTGGCCTAGAGCCTTTTCAGTGAACCAGCCTGTACAGTAGCAGGGGCCCTGGCTCTGGTAGACAAAAATGGAACGAAACCTTTATTAATGCCATTAGTAACACCTGTGTTTACCTGCTATTTCATGTCAAAATGGCTGCTGTGAAAAGATCTATTCCATCTTCTACCAGCTTTCAATTTGGACTGTAGTAACACTGTTTTTAACAAGCACTTGTTTTACTTGGCTCTACCTTCAATGCCCCCCAACTAGCTAACTAGCTAGCCAAAGCACAAATAAACAATAGCTCAAGACAGTAATACGGTAAATCCTGCTGCTGAATAAACTGTAAATTCTGTCACCCAGAACTGAACACATCCCTACACATATGCACATACAAGCAAAAACACCAAACCGTAAACAAGATGAAATTACTCTTGTGTGTTCACTTAGCTAGCGTTAACCTGCCTTAACCTAGCCTTAGCCTTAGCTTGATTTCCGTGCCTGCGTGTTTCGACAATGCCGTGTCGTTCCCACAGTTTGGGACAATCAGTATTCTGGGCCGGCCCCGCTCAGGCAAAGAATGAGCAGAAAGCAATTTAGCAACCACATTTAAAAGAAGTTTACACAAAGGCTGCGCTCAGCATCAGTGTTTCATTGAAGCTGACGGTTTGGTGTCCTTCGTTAAATAATTTATCATATTGACCTTAATAATATCTTCAATCATTGCTTCATTTTGTCCCCAGAAATGTAATCAATATAAGTGGGATAGGAGAGCTTGCCGGCAAATGATATTGGATACAGAGACTTTGTCGTACCTTAGGGGGTTTAGTAAATTGACACGCTTGCATCAGCCACCATTTTCTAACTGACAAGCATCCCCATTTTGTAAAGGTCACCCTTGTCTTTTGTACTCCCTCCAAATTAGTAAGTAGGGTACTCCCTTTTTTGTTGTCCCTCGCCCATGCTTTCTCTCTCTCCCCCTGTTTGTCTTTCCCTTTCTCTCTGTCTGATTATACCATGGCCTGGACTCAGCCAGCGCTGTGTGCATGTTATTAAGGCCAATTTCCATCACTCTTTTCTCTCTCCTGTCAGCAGCATGCTTCCGCTAGGGGAGAGAATGGATTTTAATGGGCGGCAGTTGATTAGTGCTACGCTAATGACGAGGCGAGGAGTGTGGACGACTGCAGAGAGGGAAGCTGATTTAGAGAGGCGGCGG
>OMKZ01015319.1:19631-38737 GCA_900302535.1 Neoniphon sammara | reverse complement strand
TTCCTCCTGATTTTACACGTTGACATTTTGACCTTTTTAACTCTTTCAAAACTGTTCCTATGGAGACCAAACAACAAAAAGGAACTTTGTCGGACGGCGATACACTTAAAGGGTTTTATTAGCGATTCTTGTGTTGGAATGTTTCTGTGTTTCAGTCTCCATTCATCAGCTGGTCTACGGCGAGGCTGGGGCGGAGGGATTCTGTTCATATGGCTACAGGGTTATACACACATTTCCAGTTCAGGCAGGTCGGAGGCCCTGCTCGCACTTGGTACTTTCATTCGTTTCAGGTGATCTGATAACAAATCACTGTTCACACATGGCATTATCATTCCTCTCATATGCGTCTCTTGGGATTTGATTTTGTAAATACATACATGCTGGACAGTTGACTTAATCCTCAGCTTCAGACCCAATATTCCCCATCCATCCTATTTCTTATCTCTGCCCTATTAACAAATCTCTTGTGCCCACTCTTTTTTCCCTTTTTTTTATAAATTACCAGTCAAAAACACCCTCATCTCATCGCAAAAACATACTTCATTCAAATTTGAATTACATGCCAATAGTCTGCTCTATAAAGTGCTCCCTCCTTTTTTTTAAACTGGCTTGGCGGTCTTCCGATGTCGATGGGACACATCAGGATGTGTTAGCATTCACAGTACAAATGCTGTGTGACCCATTGCATTCAGTGATCAGATCTGAAACCCATTCACATCTGTACCTAGTGTCCACTTTTGATCAGATCAGCTGAGATGGATGGTAAAACCGAGTGTGAACAGGCTCATAGAGGTGGGAAATTAAAGTAGTTCAGTAATCATGAAAAGCAATTAATCTCAAGTATATGGGACTCAGTTCATTTATTACTTTTTCATTTTCTACTTTGAATAAAGCTATATATGAGTAATACTACAGGGGTAAAATTGATGCCTAAATCAATACTTGTCGCTATCATCCCCCAAATCCAGAGTACTTACAGTTCATCACTTGGATATTAACTCGGCAATCTAACAGCCATGAAGAAGGGTTAGTATTGCTACTCTGCAAACGGATGTGTTTTCACAGTCAGGGGTATGACTGGATGTTTATTAAACTGCCACTGGGTAACATTATTCTCTTTCACTCTATTTAACAGAACAATCAGAACAATTGTGTACTTAACATTAGGTAATCAGCCTGTGTGCGTGTGTGCGCGTGTGTGCACGTGTGAATGCTATTATATGATCAAGACACATCCACACTTATTAATGGGACAAAAGGATGGACTTCAGAAACACAGTTGCATATTTTAATGAAAATAGAATGTTTTTAATTAAATTGACCATCATTTCTACTGCTGGATCTCTGTGTGTGCGTGTTTTTTTTCTTTCTTTCTTTTTTTTTTTTTTTTTTTTTTTTACTTTGATAAACTGATCTCTGATCATACAAACGGAGACTGTTAAATGATCACACGAAGAAATACTGACTTCTGGAGAAAGAACACAACAGCTTCCCTTTTCCATCTATTTCATTTAATTTCCCACCTTCCTCCTGTCAACCTATTCAGACCAAGGAAGGAAAATCCCTTGAATAAAAACCACTCGGCCACACAATGAGCCTCTCCAGCAGGAGGAAGAGCCACCAAAATGACTGACTGCGCACATGCCGCCGACCGCATTAGCGCTCACAGCTAGAGAAGACACTGACATCTGCGATCTGGATCCGAGGCGGGCCGTGCGGGAATGAGGAAGATGAAGAGGGCAGAAATGACTGAACTACCTGCCCGCATCAACTACCTCCCTGCCAGCATCAATCATGCTCTACTTGAATTTTCAAGAAGAGGAAACTCTTGAGCATTTAGAGGAAGAGCAGAGGGTGAACCCTCCAGTTTAATACCATTAAATGTGTAAAAGGTCATGCTTTATATGAGTGTCAGGAAGAGGGGAAGTGGAAGATGAGGCATTAAAAAAACGCTGCCTTCGTATTTGCCCTGCAGCCTGGGACACAGCTTATTGGGCTTGGGTGGAAAATCACCGTATTCATCATACTGTACATGTCCCGAAGAACAGCTACAGTACTGAATTTCCATGTTTTCTTTCTTTTGGAACAATAGACGTTTGTTTTATTTTTCGTGATGATGTATTTGGGAATTTTGTTAATAAGTTTCTACTTCGGGACACAGATGCACCGACAATGACACTTTTAAATCGCGAGCCTTTGAAATGGTGAACCGCAGAACATATGAAACTGATTGAGGCGGAGGTGATTTTGTGAGAAAACCAAAAAGCACGGCAACAGCCTGAGCCAGTGGTCATATCCATTACTTTTCTTCGTAAACGTAATGCTACTGTGAGAGAAATAAAAATAGAAACGTACTTTCTAAACAGAAATAGAGAATATTCAAATCTGTCGGTCAACCTTACAGGTATGATGGTAGTTAATGTGTTGAAGGTCACTAGTTATGGTGGAAAGTCCTCCATAAATCAAAATGCTGCATAGTCACTTCCAAAGCTGTCATTTATTCTGGTGGGGCTTTTATAAGGTTGA
Source organism: Neoniphon sammara (assembly GCA_900302535.1). Classification (NCBI taxonomy): domain Eukaryota; kingdom Metazoa; phylum Chordata; class Actinopteri; order Holocentriformes; family Holocentridae; genus Neoniphon; species Neoniphon sammara. Next base: position 36,211 of record OMKZ01015319.1, on the reverse strand, counting down.
CCAAGATCAAAATACTATTACAAAAGTGGCTTAAGTGTCATAACAGTGTCATAAGAGACAGATAGGAAAATAAAAAGTTACACACCTTTTTCATTATTCATTCTCTAAAAATTCCCCTGCATACAAATACATACAAAATACATTTTAACAAAAGATTATTACTGTTACAGTCCTTGGGATCAGACAAGAGATTTTCCTTACCTTTATTACTCATTGTATATTTCATTGCACTTCCCTTTTTCTCTCTCACCAGACAGTATTTCCAATTGCCTTTCCATTTCCATTGAGGTTTCATCATGGGAACTTCTGCTTTCTTGTGATCCTTCCCAAGAAGTGATGTGGACATTCTGTGATACCTGTTCACTTTTCATTGACACACCCACATTCAACCACACACTGTCATGTGTGAACATTGTGGCTCTTCCAGTTCCCTGTCCCAGGAGTTTCTGTCTGGTTTTGTTTTTTTGTCTTTGGGACTTCTTACTTTCTGACACACTTAAATCTTGACTTGATCATCATCTTCCTCATGACAGATGTGGATAAAAGGTGACCAGTATTCCATAAAACACGCAAAATCACCTTTATCATCATCATCATCATCATCATCATCATCATCATCATCATCATCATCATCATCATCATCATCATAATCATCTCTGTAATGGATTTAGAGAACTTCATATGTGCATAGGAGGAAGTGTAGGTCTTAGATTATTAGCCTGTTCGCTTTCAGGTAATGATATCACTCACCCTGACACACACACACACACACACACACACACTTACACATACATGCATTCCATTCATTACCTGTCTCACCCTGAATTACAAAACCCACACACACACACACACACACACACACACACACACAGAAAACCTCATCATGGGCCCTCAGCTCACGAAACCACACACACACACACACACACACGCAGGTAGTTCCTCTTGTTCAGGCTGGGGTTTTTCATCCTTCTGCTTCTGTCCAATATAAATATGAGCCCGTCGTACTGATGAGTTCACAGAGACAATCTGAACACACACACACACTCACAGACACACAGCCAGATCCCAGCTCAAGCTCACCTCTGTGGCGCATCCATCAAGTCAGATCTCATCTGGTTTGGACAATTTTGGGTCAACTCCACTTGTCAAGGTAAGATTAATCCATCCTTAGACTCATATATTGCATTTCTAATTTAGGTTTTTTTTTTTTTTTAAACATCTTTTTATTTTTCTAATGCTGGCCTTGGATTCTCAATAAGTTCTAATAATGGATATTAATACATTTTAACAACAGAAATTGACCAGTGTCGATCATTAGCATACAAACAAACACTTAAACACATTTCCTTACAGAATAGTCATAGTCTGAAGACATAATTTGTGTTTTTGAAATGCTGTCTGAAGAATTTCAGAATTTCATTTTCCAGAATAGAGATACAATCTTATCTTGGAAAGAAACTCCTGGAATTATTATGCGATGAGATAATTATGTCATCCTGGAAAATAATCTTTGAATGGAATATTTAAAATATAAAATTCAAATGTGTTCAAGGCCTGAGGCAGCTTGATGTGAGCTCTGTAGCAATGATACTTAAGCTGTGGGTCAAACATATCTGGAGTTTATTTCCACTGTAATGAATCTGGTATGATACAATACTGATATTTTAACCCCAAGTTTAGATATTAAAATCAGAAGAGTACATTTTACAGACATGCCCAGTTACCATTTAATTACATAGGAAGGTCAGGGTACAGTATCATAGCGACCATGCTAACTACACCATTGGATAGGATTAATTAACAATGGAATATACGTTCTAGTATACTAACTTGTTGCCCTCTCCACTAGATGCGTGTGTTGCTCCTCATGGTCCTGCATGTGGCCCTGCACTGTGCCAGCTCTGACAGCCACCAAGACGCAGACATCAATACTCTAATGGATCATGGTGACTCTTCCTTTTTTTAATTTAATTTTTTTTTTTTTTACTGCACAATCTGCTTCCTCCGTACCTGATACCCCATGCCATTCTGTAAATATTGATTCAGACGAGTCATTGTGCATGCATGTGTGTATTTTTATTTTCCACTGAACCAGTTCTGGTCCTGAGAGTGCCCCATGGTCCAGGCACCAGGTTCCATGTTCCCCTGATCTGTGGAGAAGCCTATCAGGACCAGCCGGTGTTTTGGAAGAAAAACGGTAATTAATGACCTCATCTGCCACCATTATCACCTCTAACACTACTGGATTAGTAAGATGGAAATTTTGTTATGTGTTTTTGGCGTTTTCTTGACATTTCTATGCACCGACATAAATGCTCTGTCCACCTGTTCCCTGTCTCAGGTAAGGTGCCCAGGCCGCCTCTGCAGGGGAACGAAGTTAGTGTTCTGGTGGAAGAGATGGATGGAGGGAACTACACCTGTCACCTCAGCCCAGACGGACAGTACCTCAACCACACTCTGGTCCTGGTCCGGCTAAACCCAGACAACTTGTCTGTCATACTGGAGGAGAAAGATCCTGGAAAGGGTGAGATAAGAAAGACAGAGGGGGTGGGTGGAGGAGGAGGTGGAGGAGCGGAGGGGAGGAAGTGAGAAAAAAAGAGAGAGGAGAGGAGAGAGAAGGAGGAAAGGATGGACAGAGAGAGATTTGTTGTCCACCTGGATTCAGGGAAAAGAACTGATTCTCTAGAGAGGACATGATGTAGATACCACGGAGCAGGTGAGATAAGAAGGATGGAGGGAGAGGGGGAGATAGAGACTGGAAGAAAAGTCAATGAAAGAGGTTTGTGGTCCAAAACCAGACAGCACAGTCACGATAAGATGACCAGATAAACAGCATCGGACAGGTCAGAAGAACTGAGACGAACAAAGGGAGGACCAGACCAGAGACAGAGGGTGGACGGGCAGGAGGGACGGAAGCAGGACAGAGCAAGGGGGGAGGAAACAGGTGGACAGAAAGAGAGAAAATATCAGAGAGTGACAGTACATGAAAGATAAAGCAAAGAAAAAGAGTAGGATAGAAAAGAATGGGGAGAAGAAGAAAGAGACTTCAAGACAGTTAACAGACAGCACAGAGCTAAAGAGGGCGGTTAAATCACATCTGTCGGATTCATTGTGATACCCTGAAATAATTAGCATAGACAAATGAGACCATGCTCGAGGCGGCCTATTAGGCTTTATCTCACCTTTGGTTTCTAAGACCACATTTCCCATAAACCCTTGTTGCATCCTGTCACAAAGAGGATGCTGTTTCCTCAGTCGAAAAGCACCTATTTTTCACCCAGAGCAATAATCTCCGGTAGCTTTAGCTCTCTTTATGCTGGAACTACTGCGTCCCTCATCGTGGTTTGAGCAATTTCCCATTGTGCTTAAAGCAATTGAGCAGATTTTCCTAAAATTGGACCAGATGGTCACACAATCTAAAACACAGTGTAGAGGCCAGTTAGAAGTGGGGAGTCCTACCAGCTGTGGTCTCATTTGTTCACAATAATCACATTAATGTCTCAGAATTAACATGATAGTAATTTATTGATCGCTAAATGCTATCCCATTCAAAAGACAGTGTTCCAAAAAACAAAAATGGTCCATTGGGGTGTTCAACCAAAAAAGATCATACAAAGAGAAGAAGAGAGAGCACATTAACCACAGACCACTAACAGGCCGTGTCTCTGTTTCTTTAGGACACATCCACTGTTCAGGACACAACTACAACGGCTCCTTCCACTGCACCTGGACCAGAGAGGCGTCTCGGTCACAAGCCGCTGTGCTGCTAGTGAGGGCTGAACGGTGAGTACAAAAACTGAACGTCCAACTCATTTGAATAAGCACAAAATGAGTCTACATGGTTCTCATCATCGGTGGAATCACTGATAAATGATGTGCTTATTCTATGGTTGTTTTTTTTTTTTTTTTTTTGTCAGTTGATCCTAAACGATTCGCAATTGAATAAATCCTAGGCAATTTTGCAGAATGCACCATTAAAAAAACCCTGAAACTCTTGCACATCATGGTTTAGTGTTGAAGTTAGGAATTATCTCAAGATATTTACTTTGAAAACAGTTAATTAGATGAGAACAGAATCATTTGTGTTTTTCAAGTATTGCCTGAGGAGTTTCAGGTAGCAACATTTTTTCCAAAGCAATATATAGACAATATTTTGGAATACAACCCTTCAGTTATTATTAATAAAAATAAGCTAGATGATGGTGCTGACCAGTCTGTCTTTAACCCAGTAATCATACAGAGATTCCCTGTGAGCTGGACGCTGACGGCTCAGGAGTTCAATGCCAGGAATCCAACTGCGTCATCAGTGAGGAACAACATCGCATCTCCCTCATCGTCTACATACACAGTGACTCTCGACTAGAGGCATACACTAAGCTTTTCTACCTGAGAGAGATAGGTGAGCCTTTGAGTGGCTATGTGTATATATGCTTTTGTGCGTGTGTGTGTGTGTGTGTGTTTGAGTGAAGTATCTGGCAGTATCTTTTATTTATGGTTTGTTTTTGTCTACAAGTTAGGCATGAGATGTTTGGTGTTTGTTACACGAGGACACAGTAATGGCAACAATGTAACACCTGTTAAGTATCTGATGGTTCAGTACAGGGGTTTTGAAATACCCCCATGTGAACTTTCCTGCAGACCCCCATTTGAAGTGATTTTTGATTTGAAGTAAGGGGAAAAGATGCTTCTGCTTGTCTCCTGCAAATCCTGAGCTCTGTGCCTCAGGAATGAAATAAGTGAGAGTTTCCTCTCCCTCTCCAAAAGGCCAATAATATCGATCTCTCTGTGAGGTGAGTGATTATGTGGCAGTGTTGTAACCTACCCACCTTTCTCTTTCCCCCTCTCTCTCTCTCTCTCTCTGCTCCTCAGTGAGGCCCGAGCCTCTTCCTAACCTGCGTTACAGTGAAGGAGGCGAGTTCAGTTGGGACTACCCTGACTCCTGGCAGAAGCCCTGCTCCTTCTACAGCCTGCAGTTCCAGGTCATGATGATCCACCATGAAGAGACCTGCAACGCTCAAGACCAACACAACATTGCACAGGTAATAAAAACAAGAATGCATGCTCTAGATATTCTACTAAAGATACATTTCACTACTGAGCAAAATGCATTAAACAAAATGGGATGTTTTCTAATTTAGTCATGCTGCTCTCTGTTTGCCTCGTTCTTTCTTCTCTGGTGCAGTTGGAGCTCACGGGGGAAACAAACTACAATGTCGGTGTCAAAAATAAGAAGTATGTCTTCTGTGTGCGGGCGAAGGATAAGTTCACCAAGGGGCCATGGAGCGAATGGAGCCACTATGTGTGAGTTTATTACCTGAATTATAAGAACTTTCAGTAAGTACGCTGGTAGAAATGCTAGAAATTGGACCTAATTGGGCCACGTTTTTAGTATAAAGTCATGAAATTAAAACTATTTAGATCTAGTAATACATGTAGTCACTCTGAAGTAATTTTAATTCTGATGCTTGATCTGAGCTCAAATAATACAAAAACAAATGTCACAGACATCTGAGCTGATCCGTTCTTTTTCTCTCCAACCTGTCTTGTCTCCAGGGTGAAGAGACACAAGAAGAACCACTAAGGAAGGAAGGAAGGGAATGTAAAAGGTGCTACAAACTGCACTGTTTTAGGTTTTGATGAAACAATATATATTTTTAAATCAATTTATATTAAGCTCTGCTGCACTAGTGGATTTGTAATTGTACAGTATTTATTTATGACATTAGTTCATGTTATCTCTGTGGAACTACATAACATTATTTGTGACATTAATAAAATAAACAACTCATTCCTCTCTGTCTCTTGTGACCAGTATATTTATTAATACCATGAGAGCATAAAGTGTCATGCCAGCTGCACTTTATCAGTACCAAATGTAGACATGCACAATTATGGCTAAAATGATCTCCCTTAAAATTTGACAGTAATAAAATGTTGCTTTATATTGTGATCTTAATGTTTTGTCTTGCTCATTTGAGTTAAACATTACTGCATTTTGTCATCTTCTATCAACATTTTGAATGTTTCCAGTGACAGTAGACACTGTAATTTTTCAATATTGCAAATATGGCAAAATACTCAAATTAGTCAGAATCAATTATTCTTATGAGACAATGAACACTAAAGATTTATTTTAAAAAAAAGGGTTTATTCTCGTATTTACAGCCGGGATATAAGGGATGTGATGAGGTTAACACAAAAAGACAGGCAGGAAAACGGGAATCTTCTCGAGAAATGAACGGGAATTGAATGTCCAAGAGACCTGAAAAGCGGACAAAATCTGAAAAATCACATCCCTGAGGATATGTTAACGAGATGTTCCAGGTACAGCTTGGAGTACCTTTGCCCCATGGCGGTGTTTTCAGAGTACAACATGCCCCGGTCTTCACCTGTAACCTAAAAATCAGTGACTGGTGGATGACAATCAGACACATTATTTAACATGCTACAGGATATCAAAAAAAAAAAAAAAAAAAAAAAAGAAAAGGCTGATCTGTTATGTCCGTATCCGTCTGCCCCTTGCATCCCCCTCTTCCCTCATCCTCACTCTGTTAATTAACACTCAAGGTGCCCAAACAGTTAAATAAACTAAACAATACAACAGAGTTTAGTAAGTGCTGCTTTAAAAATAGACATGGTCATTAAGGTGTGTCTGAGTGTGTGTGTGTGCCAAGCCCTGGAGCGGGGCCAGCCTGTAACAATCACACACAAACACAGACTCAGTTCTGGGCATCTATGCACGCATGCACGCACGCACGCACGCACACACACACACACACACACACACACCCCTGTAAACCTGACCATCTACCTCATGTACATTTTAACATTCTACAACTCAAAGGCCTCGGTCCCGTGACCCCTGCATACAAGTAAACAACAGGTAACACAATTCTCCAACAGAACACAGGTACATTATTTGCCCATTCTTTTGATGAGAATATTGCAGTGTGAAAATGACCCTGTAGCCACAATCCGTTTTGATTTTAACTTATTTTTTCCCCACACAGCAGCTGTGAATATTATTGCATTCCATTACAAATGATGTAAGGACTTGTATTTGACTTGATTTATCTTTTATTTTTAATGTTGCCCAGCCCCGCTGTTCCCATTTCTTCTTCTCAACTGCAACTTGAGCTCAGTGGATTTATGGGACGTGTTGCTGTAGAAGCCATGTTTATAACACGACATGGGTATCCAGCCTCATAAACACAGTTTTAGGGAAAGGCTATTATACAGTAGTCGGTTTCTACTAATTTTTACTCCCCTCCTGTTGCGTTTCCCCACCGTATTCTTGTTTCTCGTTCATGACTAATTTTTTTTTTTCACTACTGGCTTTTATTGGTTTCGCTGAACTTTCTCTACAACTCTCACTCCTTTCAGTGGGAACAATGAGTCACTTCTCAGTTTGCCACAGGGGAGGAGGGCAACACTTGATGACCTTTCCTGGCTGGGTGAAATGGTATTTGCTTTCATTTTAACCTGCCTGGAGTACAGATAGATAGGAATCGCCGTGTAGAGCAACGCAACGAGTCCCAGAAATTTTAGACAATCACAGGAAACTATAAGTAAGTCTTTCTGGCAGGCCTAGTATTCTGTGAATGACAAATAACTTGGCACGATCTGCACTGCGCTAATGCAGAAAACCCCACCCATCTAGAACGCCAAGCAGGTTAAAAAAATTTATATACTGAGAATAATTTGCAAGTACTATTTTACTTGGGTTTGCAGACCTTTATATCAAGCTCCGTCTGAGATACCTGACTGTGTGTGTGTGTGTGATGAGGGAGAGACAGAGAACATGCAGATATATAAATAGGGAAGCCCATCTCAGTCCTGAGCTTTTGAGTGTTTGTTCTTAGTTGTAAAGGAGGTGTGGGGTTTTGTAGTAAGGTATTGGGATGAAAGGGCTGTTATGGCCAAGTGTGTGTGTGTGTGTGTGTGTGTGTGTGGACTGGGTGATGGGACGGTAGCGTCCAGCACTGCTCTTTGTCCAGGATGAAGTCCGTCAGAGTGGAGTTCCCTCAGTGGTTCTGCCTTTTAGATAAGAACCTACACACACACACACACACACACACACACACAAATTTTATTTTAGCATTTCTTAGATTATCATGCTGATGCATTACATTTTTAAGCATCATGTTCATTGTTCATCTTACTGCTTTGTTGTTTGTAAATTACTTAATAAGGCAGTAGGGATGTAAGGGGTTAATTGATGACTGATTAATTGCCATTAGGAATTTGACTGGTTACTATTAACGGTAATCATTTAATCAATAATTGATTTATTATATAGCTGTAGGCTATTTCCTGTACTTTTTCAACTATTTTTCAGTAATATGTGGTTATCTCTATTATTGCATTGATTCATTATAGATGAAATTAAAGCAGACTGCCTGCCTATTATTACTAAATGTTTTAGCACTGGAACGTTCATATCAATAAATTGCTTTCATACATCTAATCTGTGTCTTAAACATCCAACACATTTGGTTTTCATGTTTATAGGCAAAAAATGTATTTTATAATAAATTGATTAAATCATTAATGTTTCTGACTAATCGATTAATGAAAGTTTTGAAAAGTGCAAAACGAACGCAATTTATTACTTTGATCAAAATATCCTTATTACAGGCAGAGTGTGTGTGCCCACCTCTCCCAGTGTTTGTGGTTGAGTCCAGTGAAGTCGTCAAGCTTGGCGATCTCTTTGAGGTACTGAGCCAGCTTATACAGCTCCCTGTCCTTCTCCCTGTTCAGATGGGCCTTCATGAAGGGACGGATCTAACTCAGGCACGCACACACGCACACACACACACACACACATGGTGATGATAAGGAAGGGGAGGAGGATCAAAAATAATTACAATGATGATGATGATGATGATGATGACTGCCTACCTTCAGTCCATTCTGTGGATTCATAAGGAAGTTTCGTCCGATATCGTCAAACATTATTGTGTTCTTCCTGCTGTAAAAGTCTCCGTACTTCCCCCATATCACACCCAGAGGCTTCACCTGGAGACATGAACGCAGTCAGACACACTGAATGAGCGCTACAGCATCACTCACTCACACTCACACACACACAGCTGACTGGACGTGTGTGTGTGTATACGAACCTCCACTACCCCTCTCTTAGGGGTGTGTACTGTGATCATGGCTGCACTGTCCAACATGAACGTGATCTTGTAGTTAGGGTTGTCTGTTACTCCCAGCTCCTACACACACACACACACACACAAATACACAGTGTATTACATGTCAAATTGATTAACACTGCCATCTTTTGGCTATGAGGAGTAAATGGTCGGCGGTAGAGTGACACTATATTACAAGTGCATTACTGATTTAACACAAGATTTGCAGTCAGAAATATAAATCAAATGAAATCCTTACTTTCATTTTGGCATCAATCCACTTCATACTTGTAGCAGCTAAAGGAGACAAACCACAAGTGGGACATACATATACATATCAGAGGAATTTAAAAAAAATTTCAATGACCACTGGCCATGAATTAAGCACTAGTGAACCTACAATAAACAAAAATAAATAAATTTAGAAAAAGGGAATTGAGAGTTGTATATCAATCAGAATCAGAATACTTCATTGATCCACGTGGGGAAATTGAGTAAAAAGTTGCATTTTCCCAGACTAGGCCCTGTATTCATTTATTTTTGAGAAAGAGACACCGAGCCATCGACATATAAATGTATTCTATTCACATCCATCTTAGTTTTAGCATGACAGTCAATGGATGAACTGATATGTCAGCAGACCATTGGTATTGGCTGATATCAGCTTTAAAAAGTAATATCGGTATCGGTCCAAATATTTTTTTTTTTTACTGTCAATATTTGGCTGCTTGTGAAGTTGGCACTTGTGTGACCTTTTAGTTTAGCAATGTGTCGCCTAACACAACAGTAAAATTAGGAACAGAGAACTAACGTGGTCTTTTGTTTTCCTAAACATTTAAGTGACAGGCCTGTCTGAAACGCTGAACCTCTTGTGCACCTGCATTTGTATTACGATTTTCACAAAAATACATATCAGTAATAGGCCGTTATAAGAGGGACCATATCTGATATCTGTATTGGCCCCCAAAAAACATATCAGTACATCCTTAGTTGAATGTGCAGACAATTTGATCTCCTGCTGAAGAACCAACCCTCACAGCCAACTGCAAGCCAACTGAGTTACAACCCATTAAGAGAAGGCCTACGCCAACATGAGCTCATCACAGCCAAACTCCACGTAATGACTAAATTCTACTCTCAGGAGAAGGAGAGATGAGAGGAGATACATACACCAGATGACAATGTCATAGTCCTCGTAGGCTGAGGTCAGGAACTCGTGGAGGAATGGCCTCATCAGTTCTTGACCTGTCTCCGCACACGACTTGTGATCTAAACACAGATGGGATGTAGACATCAATTCACAGCACCCAAGGTTAAACTAGCAACTGATGAGGTGCCAGAGAGTTATAGATTTCTCTCTGGCAGAGCGTCCTGTGCCTCCAACAGCTGTCACAGCAGGAGTTTGCAGTGCCCTTGACAAAACACTCCTGTGGTAATCACACTGTCTCAAAATTAATGTGATAAAGATTTATGTTAAAATGATACATGTAGCGTCTTTAAATCAATCCCATTTGCTTCAGTTACTTGTGCCTAAATAAAATGTGCACGTTACCACACAAGTAAAAGCCAGACACTCGGCTATAGTATACCTGATGATACCTGGTATACAGGCAGTGCCATGTGGGGAAAAAAACATAGAAAGACAAGAAACAGTGGAGACACAGTATATTTTATGTGATGCACTATTAATGAAAAAAAACAAAAGTGCAGTGTGCTATGGTTTATCAACCCTGTGGTGTCAGTACTGGCCCAGTCAGAGTCCAATGTAGATAACAATTTGGGTCACTGTAACTTACCAAACAGCGTGTAATCCACATCCAGCACCAGAAGCCTCTTGCCTTCTCTGGGAGGGTTCATCTCCTCCACCTTATAGTCTTTCACTCTGCGAGCTATTTTAGCCAAGTTCTCCTCTCTGGAGATACAGAAGTCACATTGTTTCTCTCAGTGACGTATTTTAACACCTTCACCACGTGAACTATCTATTTATACAGTTCTAGCCCACAGACATGGACATACATATAGATCTGACCTGTTCTCCACTTCAATGACCTCCTCCTCGATGTCAAAGTCATTAACCACATCATCGTTCTCTGGGGGAGGGGCTAAAACATCTTCCTTCACAAAACAAGCATAAGCAAAGTTACAGCATTCCTGTCATCCATATGAAACTATATATATATATAAATAACTAGCAAGTCCTAGATTACATCGATCTGTTAGTCAATAAACACTCAACCAGACAGTCATTAAGAAAGAGAGTTAGTGACCAGTTGGGGAGCAAATCAGTAACCAAACACAAGTCAGGCAACAAGTGCATCAGGATCACCTATCAGGTGAATGGCATGTTGGATAATGATTGAACCAGCAAGCTAGCCAATCACTTATACGTACCGTATGTAGCCAATTATTTGAATATTACGTCACAAAGTCAGTATCCCGACCACATAGCTTGTGAGTCAGTAAATCAATCTGTCAACCAGTCACGTACCAGGCTCTCCTCTCTGGTGCCCATCATCATAATCTTGGTGTTGGGCTTCAACTTCAGGGAGCCCAGCTTCACCTCATCCTCTGCTGGTTTACCTGGAAGGAGAAAGGGGCAAGAGAAGGACACTAAAGAATCCATGTAATATTTATATAAAGTAATAATTGTTTATAGACCACAGATGCAGAAGAATTTTCACTCCTGGCATTCATGTGGATAATAGAATGAGAAATGGATAATTTTGCACTTATCAGCACATATCAGTTGGGTGTGGATGGGGGAGTTAAATGCAAGAACACAAACAGCAAGAAAAACTTGAAGATGGTAAAATTCATCTAACTAGTTAGGATGTCATATGGAATTATTTACTCTGGTTGCACCAGGTACAAAGCTGCTGTGAACTTTAATGACCTCTCTCACCTTTGACCTTGAGTCCTAGAAGTTTCTGTCTCTCTGGCAGCACCCCAGTCAAAGTCTTAATGGACTGTTTGAGGTCCATCACTGTGTCTTCCTCAGACAGAGAACTGATGGAGTATTCCTGACCGCCCCACTTTATGATCACTGATACTGACATGGCTGCAGAAGGCTCTTCGCACACATACACACCCTTGGCTGCAGCTGGAATTAGGTTGCTAAGTAGGCACACACATGCACAGAGAAGTGCAAACACTCACAAGCCACTCGTTCCAGCTGGACTAACAAATGCAAACATACACCAGGACAAGAGAAGGCAAAGAAACATGAGAGGTGTCAGAATGTCACACTTTGTAATGTAGCTTGAATAAAAAATAGGAAGTAATACGCACAAAGGCACAAAACAACGCATTAATAGCTTTAATCACGTGGTAATTTTGGCTGGCTAATTGACAAGACAACGGCTAAAAGCTCCTTAATCAGACCAGACACGCGTCCCTGATGTTGATATTTTTAGCATGAGATGGCTAACACTGGCTAGCAGCAAGGTAAACTGTCGGTGTAGTCAGGCAGCTAGCTAGCGTTAGCTAACAAAGTTACACGGCTTGAGTGTCTTTACCTTTTACAGTTAACACACAAACGTCGTTTAGTAAACACCGTCTGATTCCTCGAAAAGTTGAATGAATGAAGTTCGCCGTCCAGTTTCATTCAATCGAAATGTGCACTCGGCTTTTCCTGGCGTCCCAAGCCCTCCGGTAGTGACGTAGGACTAATGCGTCGTTACCATAGTCACCACTCCCAGAAACATAGGATGCCGTATTATTTCATCTACAAAGACCTTTCAGTAACAACTTTTATTTTTTCCAAAATTTAAAATTCTAATTAAAAGTAAGAATGCTTGTGGATATGAAATTGCCTATATTGTTGATGGAAAATTACAAAGACTAACACCTAAAATTATAGACATATTCCTAAATATATAACACAAACGTAGTCCTATTTCAAATATCACATGAAAAGGGGTGCGAAATGCTAAAAACTGTTCTGCCTACACTTTTGAAGTGCCACAAAGAAAAATGAATGAATTAATAAATATTTAAGTAGCTAGATAGATAATCGTGGGTTTTGACAGAAAAAAAAAACTGTTTAAGATAAGATAAGATAGGATAGGATAAAGTTAAATGTACTGCTGTACTGCATTTTATGCAACGCACTCTTCAAAACGCTGAGTTTATAAATAAAAGACATAAAAAAACAGGCCTCACACTCAGTGGGTGATGCATATAAGCCAAAACAGTTTACAAAGTCCCCTCTGGAAAGATAAAAATACTAAATAATCGACTCAGAAAAACAATGAGCAAAATATATAAATAAAGTTTACAAGTTTGACTTGGCTAATAGTATAAAGTAAACGCGCAGGGTTTCACAGCCCGCTGTGGGAACATGAAGCACCCTGTTTGTCATTTTCTGTTATGCAAGTTCCAGTGACAGCTGAGAAGAAGTCATATTTTGAATACCTCTGGCTCTTGTTCACAGGCTGCTCACAGCTTACATGTCCAAGGCTGCCATATCTGATCATTTCAAACTGCAATGCTGTATCTCTGTCACACACACACACAAATTTGTCTTAGAGTACTTTCAGTTCACTGCATTCATTTCCCAAACAATAACCTAACTTCAAGACAAATCTTAGACTGAGGATCGGCAACCAGTCTTCGCGTTGGAGAATTTTCCCATCGTTTTATCTTTATGAACACGATTTAATGGGACAGACACACTGCGCATGCCCAATGCATCCTCCTCTGCTCTGTACTACACGGTAATGGCTGCTAGGTGAGATGAGCGGACGGGCCGCATCCTCTGAGGAGGTACCATCGATAGGACCGTTAACTCGGGCGGCGCCGAGTTAAAATGGTTGATATCCGACCCGAAAAGTATCCTGAAAACGTTTTGAGCGTCGTGAACATCGCCCTTCAAATGTAAGCAGTGTGTTTTTATTCTGTCTTGGCCGGACGCAGATAGCCTGCGCCTGGCTAGCTCAAGATGTTTACTAGTCAGCTTGCTAGCTAACGTTAGGCTAACCCACTATGCCAGTCTACGGATAGACTTCATGACTGAGAGGAAGCAGCTAATGTTGATTGTCAACCGTGTTATGTTATCTCGTGTTATGTAGACGTGTAGTGTTAATAATTGTAAAACCAATCCATAGTTTTTCGGTATTTTATTAAAAATTTTCCTCTATACCTGACTTGGTTGTTGACACTGGCTAGCTGATGGGTTAGCCAATAGCAAAGCCAGCTTAGCAAACTAGCATGAATTGCTGGCTCTGTGCCTGCTGCCTGCTCGATGCAGCTCATCATTTCGACACATCACGACCGTAGTTATATTTCTGTCACTTGCAACAACCTGTCCCATCACGCCTATCAGAATCTCAGCCGTTCTTTTGCTGTGTTCTGTGTGTGCAACAACAAGAACACTGCAAGCCAGCTTAGCAAAGCTAAGTGTTGCAGTCTTGCGGCGCAGTAACGGTAGCGGTTAGTTTTTTCTCTCGTCGAGACGGTGGGGTTACTAGAGTTCATGGCGTGCTACAATCGATGCAGCACTCATCCATCCATTTCAGTTTAGCGACTATGGCACAAATATGTCCAGTTAACTTACACCAAACAGTACAGTCTACTGTAGCGTATATTGGATTAGTCCACCACATGAAAATATGGTGGTAGACGACCGTGTTATATAAGATCGGATTCTGCGAAGTGATCTCTCTTTGGCCGCTGCTGGTCGTGGTGAATCCAGAGTTATGTAAGTTATCAGGATCCTGTCCTGGGTTGCAGGGATAACAAGGGATGGAAATGGCTGCTGTTAGTAACACTGGAGAAACAGTCGTGAATTACAAAGATTGAAAACGAAAGTGATGTGTTGTATTAAAGTCGCCACCGCAGTTGCTAAGCTCTAAAGATACATCGGTGGATGAAGTCTCAAAACAACTCCTCTGTGTTTTGCTGTCAGATGGTACGTTTTGAGCAACTTCAAATGGTTTCAAGCTGTGTTATTTTGAAAGAAGCATCCTCAGGGAGCGAGTTTCTCATGACGAAATTAAAACAGGACTCGTGTCTAGTGTAGCAGCACCTGAATTGCAAGGTTGTAAGCATATTTACCTAAAAGGCTGCAGCAGCTGCTAGTTTTGTGTGCTTTCTTTTGGGATTCAGGACTCTCTCTCTCTCTCCATGGAGCCAAATTAACTTTTTCAAAAGAGATAGCCAACAGGTTCTACTAATTGGAAATGATCTTTTGTTGCACTAAACAAGAGGACAGAGGTTTAGTTATCACTGTTTACATTCAAGCAATGCATTTGGATCACCAACCAGCTGCACTGAAACAATAGTTATAGATAAATGCAAAGGAATTTAGATTATATCCGGCAGCTGCCATAAAAAAGGAATAAATTTGTTTTATTAATAAGTTATTTGGCTGCATCAGACAGGATGGAACTTTCTTGATCCCTGGGGGGTAATTCAGTCTAGCAGCAGCAAAAATAATATGATTCAGCAGGGAAAGGGAAATATATGTTAAAATGTACACCCACAACCCTAATATAAAAGTAAGAAATAAAAATAGTATAAATAACAAAGTCATAAAACAAAGCAATGCAATATAACAACAGCTGCGGGGCTATGTGAACATGTTTCCAAAGACTTCAGCACATTAAGTAGATTCTAAAAGTGGGTTGTAAAAGTATGGTAAAGATATTGCTTCATATTTATGTATTTGCCTATGGGCATTATTTACTGATGTTACTAATAGTCTCAATTTCTGACTCAAATTTGGATAAATATGAAGTATTTATGAATAAATATGAAACATTTCTGTGTGTTCATATAAACCCAATATTATAAAACTGTTGCGTATATGAAAATACCAGTATGTTAATGACATGAAATAGTGGAACCATTATGTCCATATATATATATAAACATAACAGTGTGCAAAACTGAGGAAGCTTATATGTAAACATGTGTTGTGAAGCCTGAAGTTGAGTTGCACCAGCATAAAACCCCTGGAGTGTTATCACCAAATTTGCTTTCACAGTTTCCTATGCAGTGCTTTGGTTCAGCTTTCAGCATAGTTGGTCAGGGTGTGGAAAAACAAAAGACCAAGGCTGATTTACATGCACAGTAGAATGAGACGGGTAATTGCATGATGGAAGATGCAAGTATGCAGATGAAAGTTGTATATAAACCATATTATAATGTGGTCACTTGTGCTAACAGGCCGTTCTATAACATTAGTGTATGTAATGGTGGTCTCAGTCAGAGACCAGTGTAACAACTAGTGTAACAACCATGTGGTATCACTGTGGAATCTCAGCAATTCCAAAACCCATTCCAGAGTTGTTATTTTCCCGGGAACACATTTCGTGCTTCGCTGTATAAAACAGCACAAATGTGACAGAGGAGAGAGGGGGAGAAGGAGATAGTCAACAAACAAAATGGGTTGTGTCTGGCAGTAGTAAGCAGTGTTTTGTGTCACAGAAAACACACCCC